>VWZT01014689.1:265830-311635 GCA_013397055.1 Pachycephala philippinensis | reverse complement strand
TTTTTTTTTTTTTTTGAGTGATTTCTAGTCATTGTGTCCAGCACACTTTACTATGCTTCCATGGCACTGAAAGAAGCAAAAATTTACTGTAAAATATACTGAGAAACTGCACCTACCTATCTTCGCTGCATACCCATAAGAAATAATGATCAAACACAAATATTCATGTAGTGTCAGAAGACATAGAAGGAAATTTTGAAAGGGATTGTGATGACAATGACTGTAGCTTGAAGCATTCAAAATACAAGTGTTAACTATTAATCACAATAGAAAGGAAGACATAAAAAGCAGGTTGTTAGTGAGACTCTGCCAAAAGACTAAATAAAGAATTTCAGGCTGAATGTTCCTTCCACACAGTATATTGGAAACTATAAAATATCAAACATAATATGACAAAGAGCATCTTTCACTACAAAAGCCAAGATCTAATCTTCAAAATGGAAAAGCGGACGAATAATCACCCTTTCAATCTGGATTGAAAATAAAAGTGTGTTCTTAGTGGTTACATATACTACTCTGTGTTTCATGATTAACTTCACTTAGAGTCGTAGGAGTTCATCAACTCTAAGATCAAAGCACAAGGGTTTCAGCTTTGGCACATCAAGATGGAGACATGTAAAATTATGCTGCAGCATTTTCCCCATCTCTAAATATGGACTACAACCCCTTTTCACCTCACAAGAGGTTTTGCAGTAATTAAATCATTATTGGCTTTAATAATATCTATCATATATGGATATTTCTATTTCTATTCTCAAGTTACTAAGCATTATTTTATACTTGAGTCATTCTTTCATTGAAAGTGCCATTGTACCATTTCAATTATCCTTGGCTTTAGTATTAATGTTTTCATTGTCATGAAGACGTTCTTTGATAATAGGTACCGTTTGCCTTGTTACTTATTTGAGTGACTAAATATTTACAGAGGCAATAAAAATTAATAAAAAATTAAGAATTAATAACTATAGAAACACTTCAAAATTAGTGGAAATGAGAGCTACATGCAGATACTAAATAAAGCATTTGGGCTAGAAATGGATCCAGCATCATGTGTATTGTTTTTAGAAAAGATCAATGGGTATGTAACAGTACAAATAAACATGATTCCTGTGCTTTTGACCCTCTTACTAGATAAAAACTTCTATACAAACCTTTGTGTCAAATTTTTTTTAAATTCATTACCTTGATAGACCCAAAAAGCCACAGACAATTCTGTTATCAATCAATACTTCTAGCACAGCTGAGCATCTTAAGTCTTATAAACTTAGTCAGACTTAGTAAATGCCATAAATTTCATTTATATCAATTTATTTGTACACTACAAATGGATAATAAATTATCTTTACAGTGTCTGTTGATGATTTCCTAGAAAGAAAGTTGAGTCAGTTTGGTGTTACCACACCTAATAGTATTAACTATTGGTGGCTTCTTTGTAAGAACTTGGATTTGAAAGATTTACACGTTTTTTAATCCCATATTTGCTTTCAGAGATAGACATTTAAAATATCAACACCAAAGAGTTCAGTTGTGTTGTCATGTAAAACTAAGTGCGAGTAAGAGGAAGCAAGGAGGGGGCATCTGCATTTCTCTATAACTATAATGTACCTATCACTTTATAATTTATTTTAAGCATGTAAAAAACAAATTCTTATCACTATGGAAGCAGTAGAAAAAGTGTGTTTCTGCATGAGGGTATTTATGTATGTTCAAGCATGCAAGTAACTGAATGGGACACATTCTTAGTGCTTTAGAACCTATTGCTCTAAAATGATATTTAGATTTTTGTAAGAGAATCATTTCATGTAAATAGAAATAAACAAGACTATCAGGCAGTTCTTTCTCAGAAGCTAGGATTCCCAGATAATTTTTTCAGAGATTTTTAGACTATAAAAGACACTGATGTGATGGGAACTTCCTCTGAATATTGGTCATCCGTCTTCCTCTGGAAGCAGGAAAAGAAATGAAAATTAGGGTCCTAAGTTAATAATAGGAGCACATGTTGTAGCCCGTTGACACATTTCTCCCTTAGAGGCTGGTGAGATGATCAAACTGGTTCATCTCTCTCTTTGTCAGTTATTGTTTCAGAGTCCACTTTGAGCATAAGGAAGTATCGAACTTGACACCAGATGAGATTCTGTTCCTTCGTATCATATTTCCCTGTGTGATAAGTCCTGACAAAGAAATGGGAACTAGTATCAGAGGTGGCTGTTCTCCAGATGTCTATTACTTACCGCCAGAATGATCTCAGAGAACTGTGTTTCATAACCAATGATTCTGCTAATAACGACTTACACATATGGTGCAGGATATTTCAATCTCATTTTTCATGTTTAGAGACATGAACAGAGATCTTAAAAAAAAAAAAAAAAAACCAAAAAACAAAAAAACCTTTTAAAAATAAAAAAGTTTAAGGTCTCCAACTATCATTTTAATTCCATGCCGAAACAAACTTAAGACTTTTAACCAGTCTACCAAAGGGACCTATTTTCTGAGGTAGAGAGAAATATATCCAAGACAGACTTGTCACCAGCTCTGTGTTTAGATATTGGAGACAGAAACAGAGGGGAGAAGTTAAACCTCATAAGGATATGTGTCTTCTGTGTGTCTTTCACAGCCCATTCAAATGGTCAAAGCTCAGGGTTATAAAATTCATCTTTTCCAGATTCTTTCTGGCATGCTACCCCACTTCAGAACTAAAATAGAGATTCATAAAAATTGTATCCTTTACTTGATTTTGAAAGAAAGACAAGAAAGTACCCTTTCAAATAATTTTCAACTCTAAATAAAGATTGCTCACAACTCAACTTCTCTGAAGTTTCACCTTTTTTTCCATATGAAAATCTCTCTTAATGAAATCTGATTTAGACTAATGAATATTGCTGGGCAAAAGAACCGAAGATGCTGCCAAGTGAACAACTGTCTCTCCCAAAGAAAATCTGTGTCCAACTTTGAGGCAAATCGTAGAAGATTGGGCATTACATATGTTATCAGCCATCTTGAGCTTATTCAGGGTCCGAGTTTAGGTTTTCATTCAAGGTAGATTCCAGAGCTTCAATGCGTTTATGATATCGAAACCACAGCATGATCTGAGTGAAAGCAAACTAAATGTGATTTACTGACAGAGCACTTGCTGAGGTAAGAAACCTCTTGTTTGAAGGTGTGTTGGCACACATGTATCATTGAGTAGTGTGTGTTCAGCTTTAGATCATTTGCTAGAGGTCTTACTCCTGCTCCTGAGGGCCTTGAATTTTAGATACGAGATAAGGTTCATAATGGTTCTCATTTTAAGAGACTGAGATGTAGCAGCTGCTCCTCCTCAGCCTACACGAGAAGGCTAAAAAATCAATACGAACAGTTAAGTGTTTCCTCAGCACAAAGAATAAACACATGCAAATAGCAGTGGTGTGTAAACCTCTCCGTTGCCTCCATGTCACTGTGTGCAGATCAGTGTACTTCTGACTCAAGCAAGTTAGAAGCACAACAGGCCTATGCAAAAGGATTAAAAAGAGACTGAAATAATTTTCCAAAAGAACAAGAGAAAAAGTAGGAATTTCACTGGATCATTTATGCTACTATTAGTACTCTAATCTGTCAACATATCCAAAAAGGCTTTTAACTAATTTGGAAGCTGTAACAGGTAAGCATATCAGCATAGAGCTCAGCCTCAGCAAAAGAATCCTACTGCTCAATTATAGGAGTTTCCCGATGATACCTTTGCTTTTCACTTTCTAGAGCTTGGCCGATAAACTCTGAACAACCTCTGTTTCACCTCAGTGTGCTGTATACAGGATTTATGTGGTTAGTCTTTTGGTCAGTCTTTTTGTTTGATGTTTTGATTGGATTTACTGAAGAGTTCTTAGTTTACGGGGAAAGATTACTATGGATAAGTAGAAAGAATTTTTCACTTAGTAGTTATTATTGATATTCAGAATGTTAATTTCATCAGTGACTAGTGTTTTATACACCTCTTTAACAAAAGAACTGCTTATGCTATCAGCCGAGATTCCCAAAGAAAATATATCTTATATATGTAGAGATTCAGATATAAATTATAGTAGAATGTTATTAAAATATCATCATATTATTGCAAGAAATATACTGTCTAAAAGCTGTAATTACAAGTCATGATTTATTGCATATAACAATCTTATTTATTTTATATTGCATATTTATATTGGATATTTAAAAATTATTTTTGCTCTCATTTATATTCATTTGACAGCAAAAGGTGTTCCCCAAACTGCATTTCTATTAGAAATTTTAGTTTGACTTGCTAAAACTTTTCTAGACTCCAAATTAGTCTGCGTCTGCTGTGCATTTATATGCTGATTGTTGGATCTAAGATAATAACAATAATTCTCATTTTGTGTGAAGATAACCTTGCACAGAAGCTGGAATATTGACTTAAGTACACAACTATCACTACTCCCTGCTGGCCTGGTTATTGAGCCACAGGTCTTATTTTGAATGCTGTCATTATGGGGCAAACATTTAAGAAAAGAATACTGTCAAAAGGCTAGTCTACTTTATGGATTTTTTCTACAGGTGTTATTGCACCAACATACAGTATATTTACTTGCTTTAAAACATGATCTTCACCCATAAGGCTTTGGCTTGTTTTTTAACTGTACTGAACACTAAAACAGAGGAAATTCATGTTTCACTAAAGAAGACTTCACTAAGAGACTGAAGTTTTATTCAGGGACCTTCACATTCTTTTTTAATTGTGGGTCCTAGAACTGCACACAGAATTTGTGCTGAGGCTGCACCAATGCTGAGCACAGTGAGATAATCAGCTCTTTTGACAGTCTGGTGATGCTGTATCTGGTTTTCCCTCTTGGCAGACAGGGCTGACGCATATTGAGTGTACTGTTGACCAGCACCTCCAGACCCTTTTCTGCAGGGCTGCTTTAAAGCAACTTCTCTCCCTTGCACTTGTGCCCAGCATTACTCCATTTTAGGTGCCGAATCTGGCACTTCATCTTGTTAAATTTCATCTCATTATTTATAGGCCAATGCTCCAATCTATCTAGAACCCTCTGCAAGCTCTGTTGCTCTCCATGAGAATCAAGAGCAGCTCCCAATTGGTATCATCAGCAAACCTGCCATTAGTGCACTCAACTTCTGCATCCAGACTGTTGGTAAATATATTGAACAGGACAGGCCCTGGAATTGATCCCTGAAGAACACCACTGATGATCAGTCTCCAGACAGATGTAGCCCCAGTCTCTACAACCCTTGGAGCTGTGCCCTTCAGCCAGTTCTTCACCCAGAGCATCATGAACCTGCCCATCCCACAGCTGGACAACTTGTGTGGAAGAATGCTGTGAGGGGCAGTTTTAAAACCCTTACTAAAATCCAGTAAAACTACATCCAATGCCTCCCCTTCATCCACTTGACTGGGGACTTTATCACGAAAGGAAAAGAAGTTCATGAAGACTGTATCCTGTACGAGGCACCCCAAGGGGGAGCAGGGGAAGAGCATGAGGACGAATGACAAGCAGAAACAAAAACTTATGGACTGACCACAAACGGCATTCCCCATTCTACATTGTCGAGAGGGAGAAGGTAGAAGAGTCATGAGTGAAGATGAGCCTGGGATAGAAGGGAGATGGGGGAGGGAAGTGTTTTTAGACTAATTTTTGTTTCTTATTATCCTCCTTTTTTTAATTGGAAGCAAATTAATTTCCCCAAATTGTTCCTGTTTCTGCTGTGACAGTAAATGATGAGTGGTCTTCCTGTTCTTATCTAAACCCATGAGCTCTTCATAATTTTTTCTTCCTCTGTCATGTTAATAGAGGAGAAGTGATAGAATGATTTGATGGCGTCTGGAGACCAGCCAAGGTCAAACCACTACAACTTCAAAAAAAAGAGAGGAAAAAAGAGTTTTCTGATTATCTAGAATATACTATAGTACATCTCTGGAATGTAGTTAAACTTTCCTCACAGACCTCAAGCAAAGTTAATGTATCAATCATATCTGCATGGTTTCTTGAACTTTCTATTGAGTATCTTGGTAGGCATGTAAAAAAGTGATAGTTTTTCAGCACTACATCCTATTTAGTATGAAAGATCCTTTCTGTTTTCCTAAACTAATCTGTTTTCATCTAGACAGCTGAAATTCTGAAAATAGTGTGTCTGCATTTTCTACAAAAGGACTGAGATATATTTCCTGTGGCAGGTATTTGCTAGGAATCTAGGCTAAATTCTTCAGTGAGTCATTCTTCAGACTCATTTTAGGTCCCTAATTTATGGATGTTCCTCCAAATTGTTGTTTTGAGGTACTACTCTCTGTTCATTTCACAGACAGAATATTTAGAAAGAGTTTCAAATTACAGGCATAGTTTTCAGATAGGAACATAAGGCAATGGTAACTTTTCTTACAAAATATAGGGAAGATATTGAGATTAAGATAAAGAACCATGAGATCATTGAGTGAGAGTAAAGTTTTTCCTTTGTGTTTTTGCACTTTGACATTAGGAAAAATGAAAGGCAACATAAAAAACCCCTCAACTTTCTTGAAGGTTCTTGAAGCCTGTGAAAGTGAAGTTAATTCAACTTTCTTGAAGGTTCTTGAAGCCTGTGAAAGTGAAGTTAATTCAATCTTTAAAAAATTTGAATACCACATCTGTCCCTTGTGTATGCTAATGATTTTGACACTGATAAATAAAATGAACGGTGCAGTGCAGAATAATTGCTTATTTCCAAAAACTTCATAAAGATTTTTATTATGTATAGTTACCCTATGTGCTTGGATGAGTGCTTTAAAGTCTCCCTCAGCAGGCATTGGTACAGTAGACCATAGCAGCACTAGCAAAAACCATTATAGCCTATTATGTCAATGAACTGTGAATGAAGAATTTCCTTGGTAGTATTTATTGGTGCAATACACCATGACAGCCGTAGAATGTACGATTATGCATTTGATGGAGGAATCATAACAGTTATATTAAGATCTCATGGAAATTAAGTAGCACTGCCCCATGCACTTCAACCAAAATCATAATAGTGCTAAAGTGTCTCCTGTGATCACCATGGAGGAAACTGAGAATAATTGTTACTGTGCAGACCTGATCTTTGAATATGAGGTTTTCCATTATACATTTTTTCCGGTTATTGCTAAAACAAAACATTAAAACGTGCAACAAGTTTTTATTTAAAACTCCAAAAGCCATGAGACTCAGACTGTTTTTTCTCTCCATATTTAATTAATTACATTGCACCTTGAAGTATTTTAGGGGTCTAAAAAGACTGTGTGATCTTATTGACTATGTGTGACATAATCCTCCCTAAATACAAAAGCTGTGTAAAAATAATCCAACAAAAACCAGGAACTACAGAGCTAAGGCTTCTTATTCCATCTCTAATACATTCTACGTGTCTGGGGGTTGCATTGGATTTTCTTCGGTTCTGGGCAGACTGGCTAGTAAAATACTGAGCTGATTCTGGACAAGACATTGTTATGCCTCTCCTTTTTATCCTCTTCATGAGAAGGTGTAGGATTGTGCAGTTTTCATGAAGATATTGCTAATTAGTGCAAAGTGTAAACTTAGCATAGGTTTCCAACAAAAGCTTCTTCAATATAATCTATTTTTACAAGAATTAAGACTCAGTGTTCTGTGTCTCTACAAATGCCTTATATGGAGTTCCTAAAAAGAAATTAGGTTTCCCAAATCTCTAGTCACTTCTGAAGCTTTCTGAAATCTGTACTGCTGTAGGAAAAAGTGAACAAATATAAAAAGGTTATATGGTTCTTCCTCATAGCCAGAGCAAGAGCCATTAGAGATGTTATTCTTTATAACAACTCTTAGAGAAGACTGCTGTAAAGGACAAATTCTGCAGTGAGATTGAAATCTCAGGCTGTTACATGAAGTTCCTCAAGTATAGAGAAAGAACACGTAAAAAAATTTTGCCAGATTGGAGGAAACACCAGTGATTTTGTCAAAATGAACATTTCCTCTTAGAGAATGGAAAAAAAAATCAATAAACACTAATTGACATTTTTATTCTACTCATATAATCCTTTATGTGAAACAGTGAGGTAAAATTGTTCTTCGCCCTTTCTTTGCTTGTGTTTTTCTTTTGATATTTTTTATTTTGTTCAGGTTGGTACTTTTTTTTGCATAGAGAGCTTGTCTTGTTTTTGTCTTTTTTTTTTTTCCTTCTCAATGGAAAGGATATTTCACAGTGAGATGTAGCTTTTCTTCTGCTCTAAACTCATTTACATATCTGCAAAGTGGGTGAAAAATAATTTCATCGCTTGGTTGGTTAAAATTTGTGAGCAGTCTGTGGAAAGTCTGAGACAGTGGATAATCAGGGTTAAAATACATTTTAAAAAATAACAATTCACTAACTTTTTAAAATTATTAATTATACATTAGATAATGGGGAAAGGCTATGAAGCAGCTAAATGTGTACAACACATTTTGCAAAATTCACTTCTGCATTTATGTTACTAAAGTTAATCTGGGAATAAATTTATTCCCCAAATTGATGCAACAGCTTCCTTTGAAACAGCAAAAGGTTTCTGTATGGAAACCACTGCTGAAAGCCTCTGTTTGTTAACTACAAGACAGTGCCTTGGGAATACAGTGATATGTTTTTTCAGTCGGAAGTTGAGAGCTCCCTATAGCCAGGCTTGTAGAAGAAGTTCAGCCTCTTTTTAACAGTGGAGTGTAGAAAGGAAGCAGTGAAGGCACAGAAGCGTTTTTGTAATATGGTTCTTTTAAAAAACATGCTCTTTCAGAAGTTGTCAAAAACCAGTTGAAGCTACCTCTGTAACTTGATAAAAGAAATAATTTGTTTTGCTATTAACATCTGTTTTTGTAACAAAAATTCTGAACTAAAATTAATCCAATCTTTAAAATTAGTTTCTTCTGAGCAAAATCAAGTTATATATAAATTATGGTTTTATTCAAAATAGCATCCAGCATTTGAGGGGGGTAAATGCAATCCAAAAACTAAAATAAAAAGGAAGTTGTTCTATCAAAGATGGCCTCTCCTCTATATTCTTAAATATAGGCCCTAAATAGACTTTTTAAAGAATGACAATATTCCTAT
This sequence comes from Pachycephala philippinensis, assembly GCA_013397055.1. NCBI lineage: Eukaryota > Metazoa > Chordata > Aves > Passeriformes > Pachycephala > Pachycephala philippinensis. Next base: position 302,575 of record VWZT01014689.1, on the reverse strand, counting down.
GTACCCCCTTCTGTAGAACATTAAATAGGATCAAAATTTTACCCTAAAGATTGAAAAAAAAAGTAGCAATTACAGTTTAATCATCCCAGTTACAGAGTTTCTACTTGCTTGTTTCCACATCCTGCACTTATTGCCTAGCATACCACTGTGTCCTACACCGTCATAATAAAAATAAATATAAAACATATGCATCTGGCGCTTGGACTTGGTTTTGAAATACTTACAGCTTTCATGTTTTTCACCAAGGATGTAGGGGAGAAAACGGTTCTGTGCTATTTGTGACTCCCTAAAGAGTCCTTCCAGAAAATTTAATGCAAATGTTATTCTATTTTTATGTCACATACTGTGCTCATAATAACTGAAGAAATTATTGATTTTCAGTAGGGAGATTATTTAAAACACTTATTCTATGCTTTCTGGATCAGTATTAACTATAAGCGTGAAGAGCACTCTTATTTAAAATGTGTAAGTTATTATGTCACTGGAGAAACTGCTGAGTTTACAGCAACACGCTACTGACATTTGATATCACTGCCCTGGTCCTTATATTTAAAACCATTGAAATATTTATAAGATTTCTGCATATAATTTTACAATAGTTTAGTTTAAAATTACTATATATTTCAGGTCATCATGTGCTTCACCCGTGGGACTCATGGCTGCAAAAATTAAAATCATATTACCATCAGAAATGCCAATAACTCGCTCTTGGGAAAACAAAGGAAGGAAGGAAGGAAGGAAGGAAGGAAGGAAGGAAGGAAGGAAGGAAGGAAGGAAGGAAGGAAGAAAGAAGGAAGGAAGAAAGAAGGAAGGAAGGAAGGAAAAGAAAGAAAGAAAGAAAGAAAGAAAGAAAGAAAGAAAGAAAGAAAGAAAGAAAGAAAGAAAGAAAGAAAGAAAGAAAGAAAGAAAGAAAGAAAGAAAGAAAGAAAGAAAGAAAGAAAGAAAGAAAGAAAGAAAGAAAAGAAATTAACAGAAAAACCTAGATAGAAAACAGATACGTACTTTCAAGATTGGGTAAGGTATTTACGATATTACTAATAAATACAATGTCAGTAAGATAGAACTTCACAGACATAAATTCATGCTATGCATGTGGCTTCAGAAACATTAATACCTCAGAAAATAGAAAAGGAAGACCTAAGTTCTGGCAGTCATCTAAACGTTAGCAAATAATGATATATAATGTATACTTATCTCTGTAGTAGTAAATTAACTAAATAACCTCACTGTGTTCAGGAGTAAAGGGGCAGAGAAATTTACCAGAGTGCTTTGGAAGAGCCGTGATTGAGTAGTAGAGCAGGAAAAAGAACTTTTGCCTTTATTCCGTATTTCCATTTAGAAATCCAATTCCTTGGGATGAAGTTCAGTAATGAAAGAGTAGGGAGGAAACTGCAGATCTTGTAATGGAGAGGAGTATCAACTTTGAGAGATGCAAATGTGACTGGAGGCTTAGCAATGGGGGAGAGCATTGTTACTGTGAAACTGAATAAAGTGCTTGCAAAAGCAGATCTGCGCTTGCAAACATTATCAGATATGCCTTTTCAGTAATGTTGTTAGCTAAATGTAAGGAGGAATGAGTGCCTCTGTAAACACACATGGTGCTCTGGAGACAGGTGGGACAAGGAGGATGCAACAAACTCCCTGGTTGTCAGTTTGCATGGAAGATCAGAAAGAGGGGGATATTTCTCAAGATATAGAGGCTCTGAAATCCCAAAACACAGAGGATGGTGAAGCTTACAAATGCCATCCTCTCCTGCATTTCGTTTGTCTTGATACCCGGTTTTCCAGACACATTCACAGACTGGCACCTTCCCTTGTTTTAGGCCCATGCACTCAGCTCCACCTCACCTGCACCTCTGTCTCTAAATTCTCCTGGTAAAGAAAATTCTCATGGCCTGGTCACCCACTCCAAACACATTAACTATGTTTGCTGCTGACTCACAGTATACATTAGTTAAATAAGTGCTGTGCAAGGTGAGCAGTTTGCACAACTATTTCAAAGCTCAGGACACTTGCCAGAACAATGATTTTGCTGGTCTGTAATAATCACACCCCAAATTAGCGCCAGACAGAATTATTTTGGACTGAAGGATCAGAAGCATTTCTTAGAAATTTTACAGTAGAAGTGTGTTATGGTGCATGAGTGGCACAATCAGAATGACATAGAAGACACACCTGTTATATGAGCGAGGATTGAGCACTTCTACTTGTGGTCTTTCCTGCCATTTAATATGAGGACACATTAATGTACATCTCAATGTTTATAGGGGAAGTCTGTCTCTAATTCTAGCTAACGAAACAGAAATGCTAGCAAGGGCAATTCTCTGTTAATTCACTCTGCAACTGGTGGGACCTGTTCTATTTTTTTGACAAATTCTCTACACTGAACAGGAATTTATATCTATAAAAGTATTTTGAAACCATATCATGTGTCTCAAATTAGATTGTAGGTGTTGAAATGTATGTTGAAATATAACATAATACAATTCCTCACTCTCCAGATTTTCTTTCCTCATGTTTCTATGAGAGGACAGACTCAAATTACCATCAGTGAAGGTCATGAGTCACCTATTTCATGTAGTAGTATCTGTTAGGAGAGAAATTTTTCAGATAATTCAGCCCATGTGTGTGAAATGTAATCTGTGTAATTTCTGACCACTGAAGTTGAAATTATGTTGAGAGGTAATTTTTTTAATGTAGACATTGATATTGCTTCCTATTAATTCTGTTAAGTGATGTGGTAAGAGAGACTCTCCAAAGATTGCTTTGAACTTTTATGTGATCAACACAAAAATGTTAGCAGAATATTTCAACTTTTTACCTTATGACTCTATTATTCATTTGCACCTAACTACAAAAGTGGAGGCCACATCCAAGCTTATCTATTGAAATATGCCATTGTATGATATACTCGGTCCCTTTATTTCTCTTGTAAAAAACAAATTGCCCATCCTCAGACTTCCAGTTGANTTTTTTTGCAACAAATGGCACCAAGTGTGAACACATTTATAAATATTTGTATTTGAAGGATATCAAAAGCCAGACCCTCATGGCTTTTTTTCGTTGTCACTCATGGTTTTAACTTACTCTCTTCCAATATGATATTATCTTTATTAAAAGGAAGCAATGGATTATTAAAATATGCATATGAATAAAGGGAGGATACAAGTGTTTGGTAGAGAGGGAGTAGCAGCTTTGTTCTGTTTTATTCCCACTGAAAACTTGCCATTTGTTCCTGAGACAAGGGACTTCTCTAATTATTATTAATAAAATGAAAGGAATAAGAGAGGTTAGCGTCTACATTTTTAAGTAGATTTTTTTCAGCCTGAAAACAAAAACCAACACCAAAATCAAACGTAACTTTTGTACCCCACTACAACACTCACTGTTCACAATCTGTAGTGAAGAAGGTATAATGAAATTTTCCTGAATGTATTAAAAATTCTCCTAATGATTGAATTATCATTTGTATTTCATGTCTTTAGAAATAATTTTTGTTCTTTGTTGAGTGCTCAATGTCATCTTTCCTATTGTTAGAAAGTAAATTAAATAACTCAAAGAAGCTTTGTGCAGAAATGTTTGCTCCTTTGTTCGGTCCCAGAATGTTGGGAATACAGATAGCCTCCTTTGTTTGCAACAGCAAGTGTAATAGCTTTGACAAGAACATGAGAAGGATAGTTGTGAGCAAAGACAAAATGCAAATAATATGGCTAAGGGCCCGGTTAGGGAACAACTAGCACAAGTGTGAGCTATTATTACCATGTCAAGCTTTGCTGAAGTCATTTCAAGCTTCAAAACATTTATTTTGGAATTGATTTGAAAAAAATCTGAAAAGTAAAACAAAATTGGGCTACTTCCCACTACTTTGCTGATAATATGATATACAAAAGAGCTCTTTCCTGAATTCAGAAGAGATAAGCTTAAGCTGCTTTTCAGTGGAAATTACAAAATGAGTGCTTTCCCTAATTGGGCAGGACACTAATATCTTATAATGTACAAACAGCAAAATCTTTATGAAATAATTTTGACTTTTCTTTGTTCTCATTTGAAATGACACAACAACTGTTAAGCATAAAAATCTATGGGAGTTTGGCACATAAGATGCCAGATCCACAAACTGTAGTACTTCAAGGGATTTAGTTCATACTATTCATAATTTGCATACTTCTTAGGAACTATTGTTTAAATTTGGAGGTGCCTAAACTGTCTAGATAATTTTTTTTGTCAAGCTTCTAATGTTGAGTCCTTACATAACAGTGGAACTCACACAGTCCAGAGAAACTTGCTAGGCTGATTGAATGGATATGATGTGAAAGTTCATGTTGGACCAAGAAGAGCACTTGTTCCACATCCAGTGACCCAGAATTTAGAGCAGCTTAGAACATTCCTCAGCTTGGAACATTCCTCAACAGATTATGATTTTAATATGGCTTCCCTGAAACCCTTTGTCAATGAGGATATTGGGCTTTTATGTCTATTTTTTTATTTAACTGCAGGACACTCAATTCATAAAGGAATGCTCAACATCCCTTCTTCCTGAGTTGTGCTAATAGGGCAGTCAGTCTTTTCTTTCTATGTATTAATCACAGCAGACTCTGTTGGAAGAAAAATTATTAACATGTAACTGGCCTGCAGGAGGACTGTAGTCCGAACTTCAGGTCAGAATGACTCAGTAATGTCAAGACTTGGCTAGTTGATTCCCACAGCTTTAGCACAAAGTTGAGTCTGATAACACTGTGAGTATTATCACTAGAAAGCTATGCAATAAAACACTTCAGTTTGCCCACACTTGTAGATGAACAGGAATATTGTGGAAAGAAATTTGAAGGTATTCAAGTAGCAGTGAAATGCCTTAGTTTCTAGAAAGTTTTGTATTATTTCTTTTTATGTCCTACGTAAAGAAATCCAATAATTTGACATCACTCTAAAGATTTGAAATACACATAGGGCCCCTCTCCATTCTAAGAGGGGGCCTTTGTCCAGACAAGCAAGTATAGATCTTCATTGTCTAAAAAGTATCTAACTTTAATAACACTGTTATTAAACTTCAGTGAAATATTTCCACTGCCTTCACTGAGCAGTGGAAGATGGCTAAAACAAGCCACTACAGTCCAAAAACTTCTGATTATTTAGGCATCTTGATGTCATTGGTCTCAGTAGGAGTCATGTGTCAGATGTGCTGAAGGATCTGCAATGTGTCAGAACCACCTTTGAAAAATGACAGTAATGTCTGAAACCTTCACACAGGGGATCTGAGTATCAGGGTTACACAAATGTGATTACACTCCTTATCTTTCCCAAGCTGTTTGTAGTGGATTGGAACAGAGTTGATGGGCTTGAGTTCATTGTTCAAATCAAGTAGGAAGGCCAAAAGAAATGAAATATCACAAAGTGTTTCCATTTCAAGCATATATCCCATCCAGAAAAAAAGAAAGCAAAACACAAAATAGCCGTCTGTTTATTTTTCCTTTTGTATTATCTTGAGATAGAGATGCTACCTGATGGTTGGCCTGGAGCATATCACAATGAATAAGTACAATGGTCAAGAATTTTTTATACCTGAACATAGCTCATAGTTCATCTGCCAGTCCCTCTAGCCAGTTCCAGGGCTTTATGGACCTGCAAAATTTGCTTAGGCAGCAGTTTCACTAAGAAAGAAAGGAAAAAGAAAAACCCAGGAAGCAAAGAGTGTTTTTTTTAAATAGGAGCACAGATCACATTCTAGCAGCGCCCAAACCTCCATTGCTGACAACACTGTCAGTACAGAAACAAATAATCATTTTGGGAGATATGATTTAATTTTCCTTTCCTAAACAGCTCCAAAAGAATAAGCAGGGAGAATAGCTTAGTTACCTTCTTCCTCTTTATCTCTTGCGACAGAAAGCTTTGTGGGTTTCTAAGCCATTCCTACTGTCCCCCAGACTTTGTCAGTATCGGTGAGACAGCGGAGGTGGAAGGTACACAGAAGAGTGTTGACAGCTCTGCTTGGCTGTGTTATTTTTCCCCACGTGTAATACCTGCGATGTCGCATTGATATAACTTTCTTTTCGCGGCACTCCTCCATTTCCTGAGTTATACTGACTGCCCTTCAAAATCACAGCCTGGAGGTAAATCAGCAGTGTCTACTGGGCCGATTTTAAACAAAACTACGGGAAAGATGCCTCATGAAAACATTCTGTGTGGCAACACCCTGCCAAAAATGGGCCTTCCTACTCAAGAAACAAGCTTAGTCAAGTCTGACTACGTTTCAAGAATGTAGAATTTTGATATTACCCTCCTTGGTGGCAAATCCTGCTTATCGCAATCATCGTGTGGTGTGGTGTTCCACATCCTGTGATCCAACAGCTCAGAACTAGTACTGTTTTACGTTAAACTGTAATCTAAATTATAACTGCTTCAGGGATCACTTCAGATTATGGCTACAGGTTGCACTACCAAAAATCAGTGATACAGGTGTTAAATTAACATGATAATGGTCTCCTGGTGCAGAGAAACAACCCAGAATATATTTCAGCTCCATTTTCATAACACTTTGGATGATCCTTTTGCATGGAAGTGAGCGAATTCTTCCTGTTTTCAGAAGCCTAAACAGCTGGTGACCTCCTCTCTCTCTGCATTATCATACATCATTTTAAGTTTAGTGGAGATTGCAAATAATTATCATAATAATTGTATTTATTACAGCAATGCAGAGCTGATTTGGAACTCATCAGGTAATGTGAATTACTTTTTAAAATAAAGACTTTGGACAAGCCAACAGAAAAAAAGCTGTGAAAGCCCTCTAACCAATGTTTAGTTAGATGCATTGTACATCTACTGAACCAGTCACATCTAGGTCTTTTATATATATCAAGAGGAAGAAAAAGAATTTAATGAGCACTATGCTCCTGACTTATTTTAGATAATTACTTTACTATGAGATTAATTTCTATTTCCTTCTAGTAACTACAGGTGAAGTTGAAGATGCCTGCTCTGGATCCAGACATATTCATAAGATGAGTCTCATCCACACTGTCAACCTAGCAGTACTTCTAAATGGTAAGCTTCATTGCAGGGTCAATCTAGTCCAGCTGTGGAGAAAGGAGCACTGTTGTGGAACAGCTAAACCCCCACAAAATCAGAAGTATTTACTCTGCGCTGGATGGTTTTAGTGGGAAGGGAAGGAGAGAGATAAAGGCTGTTAGTCTGATAAATCCATGTTCAGTGTTAGCTGGCTCCACAGTGTTTCAACTGAACTGCTTTCAACACCTGAACGAGCACCAGTGCCTGTACAAAGCACAGCCATCACCATTTTACATGTTCTAGCACATCTCTGCTCTGTCCATACTGATAAGTTAAATGTCTCTGTGTCTGTTTTCCAGCACTGAGGTGACTGATGTGGGACAGCCATAACTTTTATGCAATTATCCATATAACAACAATGTTGCTTTCTCAACATGCAAACAGCCTTCAACCCTTGCTCACTCAAATTCCCCAGCCTGGTGAAATTAAAGGGAATACTGTCAAGAGGCCAAAATTATTCCTGAGACTTTCCATCAATTTGGAAACAGAAAGAGCAAGGGTCTTGAGTTCATTTGCAGGTCTTGCTCTCCATGCCCAGACTCCCTCAGGGATTCTACCTACCCTGCCCAGGATTTCTGTTTCAGCCCCAGTTGAACTGACAGGAAATTTTTACAGTTGCTGCTAGACCTACTGCTGAGCAAGAATCCGAAAACACATATTTTGCACCAAAATCTCTTATGAGAATAAATCCCCTCATTGAATTAAGACTGATGTATATAGTTTCAGCTACTCTTTGGTAAAGCAACAATGGAATGTAACCCTGTTTCTTATTTTCTCTCATTAATTCTTTCAAAAATTTTTGTGTTAACAGCACAAAGAGTTTTAGAGATAAATCTGTTACTTGATGAGGTCAGTCACCTCACAAGTAAGCCTCTGTCTTTAACACTGATGATGGACACTAGAACCTTGTTTTGGAAGACTATGAGTAGGGGGCTGATAATCTCCCAGATGAATCTGAACTTGTTTGAGACTTGCTGCTCCACCTGGATGCACATGGGGCCTCATGGGAGTCATCCCAGGGTCCTGAAAGAGTTTGGTGATGTTATTGCAGGACCTTTCTGTGTTATTTTTCAATGGTCTTCAGAGTCTGCATGTCCCCATGGAATGGAGGTTGGCAAATTGTGTTACAGTCTTCAAGAAGGGTAAGAAGGAAGACCCTGGTAATTACAAGCCTGTCAGTCTCCCTTCAGTGGTAAAATTATGCAGTTACTGACATTAACTGAAAAACAGTTGAGAGACAACAAGTCTTTGGTTATAGCCAACACAGGTTCATGAGGAGAAAGTTCTGCTTAAGAAACTTAATTTCCTTTGGTGACAAGGTGACCCATCTAGTTGATCAAGGGAAGCCAGAAGTGTTGTTTTATTCTAGCAAAGCTTTTGATACTGTGTCTTGTAGCATTTTTCTGGACAAGAGGTCTATTCAGCTTAAAGAAGAGAATGGGTGATCTCATCACAGACAAAAACCTCCTCAAGTGGGCTGTAGAGGGGGAGATGCTGGTCTGCTCTCTCTGGTGACCAACGATGGGATTTGAGGAAATGGAAAGATGCTGCACCAGAGGAAATTCAGCTTGGACATTAGGAGAAGGCTCTTCACTGAGAGGGTGGTCAGTCACTGGAACAGGGTCCCCAGGGAAGTTTTCATGGCCCCAAGCCTGGCAGAATTCATGGAGTGCCTAGATGCTCTTAGCCATATGATTTAGTTTTAGGTAGTCCTGTGAGGAGCAGGGAGTTGAAATCAATGTTCCTTGTGGATTCCTTCCAGTATGAGATATTCTGAGTCTATGCCTTAGAAACCAATATGGAAACTACATTGATGTTCTAAGACTTAGGTTTTAAAAAGCCTCAAATGTAAAAATGGGTTTCATGCTAACTGAATTATTATAAGCCATTTACTCTTAACATTCTTCTGCCAATATGAATTTCTAGCAATATAATACTGTTTTGTAATACTATTTGCATACTGGCTGTGAAGGTGTTCCACTTGCTTATATTTGGCAGTGAAATTTTAAGTCCCTGTATAATCCATGAACAAGGTGATGTAATAATACCAATTTAATTCTTCAGAAAATGGACACAAAATTGAGTGTGTTGCTGTCTGTGGAAGTGTTTATCCAATTTAAGCCTATTCTCACTGAGGTCATTTCAGTCTATTGAATAGCTCATAATGCACAAAGCAAGGCAGACTTAACAAGGGAAAGAAAGAAGATTAAACAGAAAGAGAAGGATTACTTAAAGAAGATGTTCTGTGGTGAGGAAGAAGCTTTGAGCCTTGTAAACTGTGAGGTTTGACTTACAACTCAGCACTCTGCACTCACGTATCACATATGTACATGTACAAGTATCAGTAGCACGGAGCTAGTGGCCATCAATACGCTTTGACTTCACAGAACACTCAATAGTAGAATTTTTAATTCAGCTATTTTCAGAATAATAACTAAAGAAATGTAACCTTTAATTAAAGAACTTCAAAGCACATCTTTTCTTCTAATAGGCAGCACCTGCAACACATGAAAATGATTTGTTGGGCTTACTAGATTTTTCTAATGTTACAAGGACAACTGACTGCACCCATATGCACACTTAATGTGTCTTTCAATGAACAAATACGTAGAATTTGCAAGGTGATTCATTCATGAAAAAAGAGGGAAAATGTTCAGTAGTGCATTATAAACAGTTAATGATCTCAGAAGAGATCTACAACAGTGCTGGACAAGATAATAAAGATTGCATATTTAATGGCTTTGGTCTTCAGAATATTTAACATAAAACCATTTGGTAAAAATTACCTCAATGACATATCTATATGATACTTTATCTTGAGCTGAATACCACAAATTTTTCCATTTCTATGAGTATATGGGAATGCCACAGAACGCTAAATTTTTTTCATCCAATTTCTCATACCTGCACAAATGAAATACTGTATTCACCACTCTTATTCTGTTATAAAGAAAACAGTTGGGTGTAGTCCAGATTTCTAGATCTAAATCTGTCCAGTGACAACATAAATTACAGCACTTGGAAACAACTGTTGCAGCATATTTCCTCAGACTGCATTCAATGTAAGGGTCTGGTTACTATTAAGGATAATTCACATTTGTAAGACTTTGAAAGCAGAGGAACTCCCATGACAGAGAAGACAAATGGGAACAATAGTGTGTTGCAACTTACATAGCATTTGCCATCCTGTGCACCTAAGGGCCATTAGAATTCACATTAAACCTTACAAAAAGTTTCTATGAAGTAAATAGTTTTATTATTCCTACTTTACAAATGAGGAAACTGAGGCCCAAAAAGAACAATCAATATTCTTAATGACACATACAAATTAATGCAGCAAATGACTACAGACCTATAGTTTGAGCTCATAAGTTTGAATCTTAGTTCAACACTTTGAGAAATAAATACCACATGCTACCTTTCATTAAATTACACCTTGTATTGTTATTGCTGTTGCTGTTATTAGAAGGAAAGTTTATTAGTGGGAAAGTAACATTTTCTCAATTACACATGAAAAATTCTCCAGGGAATCAACAATGATAAAACTGAAGTCTCGACACAGGACTGAAACCCCTGAAGCTATTTCCAAACCTTCAGGAACTTCTAGCATACTACTTATTCCATCCTGTAATAAATTACAGGCATGACACATAGCGATAAAAGCCTCAGTTTATAACTTAATTTCCATTTTTCCAAATATTCTTGTCGGTCATCCAGCAAATGACTGAAAGCTAAGTTAACAATTCCTGTAGGTCAGTACAGTTTAGCAAGGAGAGGAAAAGACAGAAGTGGAACAAGTAAAACTTTCACAATCACCGATTTCTCACCTTCAGGGAAGGATGTTAGTGGCCAGAAACACTGCTCAGAGAAAAACTCATCTGCTACACACTATCCTGTGCACCCTTCTTGTGCACTCTTTGTTTGCAGTGAGTGGGAAAGATTAGAAATTGATCCCATAAATCAACAACCGTGACTCAGAAGTTGCAGCAACTCTGCAGCCTGATGCTTTCTAGGATCCGCTAACTCACTTCTCTAAGAATAGGCATTGGAATTTCGATGACATGTTAGATGGAGTCCTGCTTTCTGTAGAAAGACCATCACAAGCTAAAGACAGACAGGATGTGAACAAGCCCCATTAAAGTTGCCAGTGCAAGCTTGCCAAAATGGCTTATTCCTGATTAGTAAAAGTTTGCATTCCAGCTCTTCTCATCAATGTAAGTTGCTAGATATCCTTTGTTTCTCCAAAGAAAAGCAGTATTTAATGTATAAACTCTGTATCTGCTTTCTTTCTGGTCGTCCGCAGATGTCCCATCAAAGTCTTACACTACTGATGTTAAACATCCTCACATGGAATCACGTGCAAGTTTATTGATTATAATAAATACGTTCTAAGTTGGGTTGTATTTGAAAGACAAAGGCACATCTTTTGAGGGCCTTCTGTTGTCTCTGAATGCAACAGCACACAGCAAAGATCATGCCTTTCACTTGATAAAACAAATATTTAAATATTCAATGTATTTAAGGGAATACCAATCATCTAAAGTGTCTGAAGAAGAACTTTCAACTTTACAAGAAGAGAATGTTGTGGCTTTTTTCTTTTCCTGGTGCAAAACCTGGTGAGGTTATTGGCTGTTTCTAGCATGACCTGTCATACAAATTGCAGATGAATTTAATGGGTTTATCTGCATTCATGTGAAAGGAAACTTTATTAGAATTTAGGTATTTCAACTTTTCAACACTAAAGTTATTGTGATTTTTTATTGTCTAGTGAATTAGTCAGAATTTTGTCTGCTCTTTTGAAAAAAGATTCATCTTACACATTTTTTTCACTGTCTCCTACTTGCTGAGTGCTCTACTTTCATCCTTATCTAGGTGGTTATCTGTGTGTAGTTACTAATTGTTTCTTATGACTTCATTGGTGTGCTTCAGCTGAGAAGGCAGTTCAATACTTTTTGTGATTGACACATTCTATAGATTTATTTAGCCCATATTTTCTGTTCTCTTCCTAATAAATGTTTTTAGAACAGTCACTGCTGACCTAAATGCTTATTGCTTTTTCTGCTCCATTTCTTTTATCAATGTGCCCACTCCATCCATTTATGGTGCTTCATAAGGGTGTTTTTATAATAGTTTTTTATCATTTTTTACATTTTTTCAAAATTTCTTTTGTATTACCTTTATGCAGATGTACCAGGGTAAGGTCATGTTTTATGAAAACCACTTCTACTGGCAATTATTGTTTACATTATCGTCACTCTTATGTACATAACTTGCTACAGATGTTTATTAAAAAGGCACTTATACTTTCTGCCATACATGGGAAGATTATATATATATATATATATATAGTGAAAAAAAAATTCTGGTTTATGTACATCTGTGCTTGATATTTCTCAACCAGTTTGCACAGTTTTCCTGTATGTGAAAATACAGATGTTGCATGATATCTGGCTCACCACCTCCAAGAAAAACACACTGCACATCAAATAGTCTGCAACAAAAATATAGTAGTTTACAACCCGTGTCAACAAATAATGCCTTCCTTGGGGCATGAATGTCAGAGCTAGAGCATAGCCAGTTTTTTATTCTGTAAAGCAAATGCTTTTAAGCATGTCTTGCATCCATTTCTATATAATTAAGAGAAACAAAGCAACACAAAATCGTGAACATTATGAAATGTTAATTAAAAGTAATAGACACAAGATAACAAATCAGCAATTCAAGACCATTTTTGTGCTTTGAACTAGTTGGTGTTGTCCCTTTAATTAATACCATGTCATGTTTTCATGCTTCATGTATCCAATTGCTGTGCCAAGTAGTCTTCATCCATTCAACCATTTCCCGCAGGAGTTAACAATTTTAGTCTCAGTGTATTTTGAATGATAGTGTTCACATTTTTTTCTTGCTTTGAGTTCTACATGAGCTAGCTGCCTTTTTTTTTTTTTTAACAAGATAAAAGGATACCTGTGGTTTTACTGAAATTATATAAATTCCTGAAATCTTATTTTGCTAAATCATTGAGCTAATTTTATTCACATATTAGCAAGTGTTTTGGTCAGAGACACAAATATTTGCAGGCATACATGCAAAGCTGTTCTAACAGTGTTTCATCAGCTAGCAAAATATTTACTTTCTTATACAGAAAACATAAACATTCTAATTTTACATAAAGTGATGGAATCTTTGTCCATGAAGCTGAGTAAGAAGGTAAGTGGTCAAGGGTTTATGCACTCAATGGGATAAAAATGTAACAATACGAAACATCACAAGATGACAGAAATAGGAATATAAGCAGACAAATTACAGAGGGCAATGAGGAAATAGATCATATCAATAAAGTATAAAATTGTATGTAATCTCAATAAGAGCATATGAATACAATGCCCACCAGAAGAGAAAATTCTGATCCTCATATTCTTGCAAGGAAAGAATGTTCAGTGTGATGTTTTCCCACGGGCAGGCAGGTGTTCAGCCATCCCCCAGAAAGCAGGGCTCCATCATGTGTAACAGTGACTTGGAAAGACAAATGCCATCACTTTGGAAGTCCCTCTCTTTCTTCTTCTTCCCCCAGCTTTATATGCTGAACATGATGCCATATGGTCCAGAATATCCATTTGGACAGTTGGGGTCAGCTGTCCCAACTAAGGCCCCTTCCAAGTTCTTGCACACCCCCAATCTACTCACTGGTGGGGTGGGGTAAGATGCAGAAAAGGCCTTGACTCTGTAAGCACGGCAGTAACAAAATCATCCCTGTGCTATCAACACTATTTCCAGCACAAATTCAAAACAGTACCATGCTGGTCACTGTGAAGAAAATTATATCAGCCAAAATCAGGATATGATTCAACAGTGGAAAGGAAGTGCATATTATAGGGAGCAATATCCAGCTGAATAGGAACACATTTTGTCTTGTTGTGCTCTAGAAAGTTCAAGATAAAAGAAAAAGGCACCTGGAGGAAGGGGACAGGTAGATGTACAAGAGGAGGAAAGACAGATGAGGGGAAAGAATCAGTCGAACTAGGACACCCAGAGGGAGAGTCTGGTCCACACAATTCTAGGCATCACACCAATGCGAAATATTGAAGTAGACTTCCCTTTACACCCTACCGCAGTGAGTCACCCAGTATTCCTGGCTTTTAAGGTGGCACTGTCAGATTGGAAAGAATGTTAGGATGTGTATGTCACTGTATACTCTACTCCACGAATCCATTTGAATAGCTATAAAATTGTCTCTTTGTCTAAATACATAAATGTATTTATACCTGTATATATACATTTACACAACTGTGTATGCATAATCAGTTTTCTCTCAGCTTCTGTAGAAAATAATTCCCATTATTAAAGGCATCTAAGCTTAGAAAGGCACCTCTCTCTCACCATTAACTGTGGTGAGGGTAGATGACTAGTTTTAACTAGATACCTAACAATTTCATAGTTCAAATTAATTATAAGCATATAGACTGAGTTCCGACTCTTAACTAGGCAAATCTGTACATCTGTATTTTTACTTAAACAGTTGTGAAATAACAGTTCTAAATTTCTGCTCAGCAGCTAGGAATAATTGTTTAGGATTAATTAATTTGCACTGGTGTAAAAAAAGAACCAGAATTCAGAAGCAGAAGTTAACATTTCTATTCTTATACTGTTGTTCACAAATAGATTTCTTCTGTCTCATTATTGTTTTTGTATTAGAAGTGTAAAAAATCAGCTATAGTGTTTTTTGGAATTATTTAGTGGAAATGAGATTAATTTCTTGTACAGATATTTTTTCCACTTACACGTCTTTGTAATAAAACTTTGTGGTTTTTTCTTTCTTTTCTATTTCTGAATATAATGCAGAAGTCTAAGTGACTATCTGCTATAACAGACATTGAGAAATGAACGTACAAAAAAAAATCATAGCATGGGAAGAAGTACAGGCTATAGCTGAAACTGGACCATGATAATACTGCGATCAACTTCTATACAATTCATCAAATTTTGTGATGATAACTATATTAGAAATCAGCTGTCAGATGCTATAGATTTTCCAATGAGTATATATATAAATCACCGTTAAAAAGAAAAACTAAATGGAAACTGAGCAGAAATAACAAGATAAAACTTACTGCTTGAACTGATCATTGCTACTACCACTTTAAAAAAATAAATGGCTGATAGCAAGGATTCTGCCTCCTCTTCTTACACCTTTATATGGGAGACCTACAGAGAGATGTGCTGTTTTCTGAGCACTGGGAAGGATAAGGAAAGGAAAAGTCTTTACTGGCTTGACACAGACAACCTCAAAGAACAAAGGAAAAAAAAAAAAACAACAAATAATGCACATGCAGTGCCTAAAGGGCTCTCCCAAAGGCATTGGAAAGACTTAAAATTCACAGACACTTTACATTGATGCTTAACAGACAATGCTGTCCAACTGTTGGTGGCATAATGCAATAGGGAGACAGCGTATTTCTGTTCAAGATTCACACATCTGGATTAGAGGGAAAACTTTGCACTACCGTGCTACTTTTCCATCGGTTTCTGGCATATGAAACTGAGTGCAATGCAGGTACTTCCTAAACAGCTTCCAGAGTGTCCAGTAGTCCACATAGTGTAGAGATGCAGCTGACAGCAATGCCAAATTGGGTCCCTAAAGCAAAAGAGTGCTCTACCTGCAGTAACCAGCCTGGCCTCTTATAACTCGTATATAACACCAGAAATGTGCTAGATTAAACATGGAGCTGAAAACTTTTAGTTTTATAGGAAAAGAATACAAATATTTTATCTGAAAAAAACAAAATGCTTGGCAGATTGAAGTACTTCATTCAAAGATGTTTCAAACTGAACCAGAGTTTTGAGCCAATGAAATAATTCCATTTTTTCTTGGCTGTACTGCCGTATTGTATTCCCGTCACCAATTTATCATATATAGATACAGTAGCAAAAGCTGAAGATCAGATGCAATAAACTGAAGATGCAATAAAAATAGGAGTGAATGAAGGGTTGAAATCCCTGCAGTTCAGCTGGTGGTAGCTTGTCAGAAAAGTGAATGCCACACCCCGACAGAAACAAAGTTTTTTCTTTAGATTTGATTGTAATGCTTTTATGTTAGTTTATTTTTTAATAACTTGCCATAAAAATCCAAGCTAAAATAAATGCGTTATGCAAAGCCACAGAGACATCAAAACAAAATGGAAGCTGTTTATATAACAACTGCACAAAATTGAGAATGCATGTTGAGTCAAATGTACCAGAGCAGGAGACAATTCTTTTGTGTGTTCAGAGAGGCTTGAAAAATTTTTTGAGTTAAATGTTCAAGCATTTGCACAACAAAAAATCATTCTAGATTTTAGAAATGTCTGAAGCTATTATTCTCAGTTCTGCCCCTCAAATTACCCCAAATTTTCTGTTTCATATATGCGCATCAGTGCTCTGCACACTGATAGGGACAAAAATAGCTTCATTTCCTACTATTTTTTTAGCCTTTATTCTTTCCAGCCTCATTGCAACCGGATGGCCAAAAGTTAAATACAGTGGAAACCACAAGCAGAAGTTTTTGCAGAAAGTCTGTGACCCTTCATGCCTGTTAACTGGGTTTTCTCTTACCTGATTACAAATTCTTAGACAACTAGAAATCAATTTTGAGGATTTGGGTGTATGCTTATTTTTACAGATTGTCATAATCACCACTAACTTCTGCAAATTTTTTCTCAATGTCTTAGCTTTTTGTAGGTTGAGAAACAGCCTAGCAGAGTCAATACTGCATTTAAAGTCACAATGGCTTAGGTAGAAGATCACTGCTAGAACTTGCAAATACTTATTTTACAAATGGGGATTCACTATATAACAGTAGAGGAATGTGACCTGTAGGAAATTCCTTGTATATACTTACCTTCAATAGGCAAATTGTCATGAGCACTTCCCAAAAAGATATAAAGATACAGAACCGAAAATGCTTTTCTTAACCCTCACGCCCTCTTCTCATTTAAAGCTACTTTTGCCTGGAGTTTTATTTGAATTCTGCATTTAAAATTCCCTGGGAAGAGATTTAATTCCATCAGCACTTCTTACATACTGGTAATTTGATCAGCAATAAAAGGAAATCAGTGATCTAGTCACACCAGTATGTTGTAGTCCGAATCTCGGTCTGCATGCCAATTCTCTCTCCACCCCCCCGGGGAAATGTGGAGGCAGTCCTCTGCCGAAGCACCCTCCCCTTGTCCTATCCCCGTGGATCGTGTGATCCCTTGTCCCTCTCCTATTGGTCCTAATGTATCACCCCACCGTTTGTGCTCCTCCCTCCCTGTATAAAGGACCGTTCCTCCATTTTGTGGTGTGGCTTAAGATATCTTCCCCTCTACCCCGCGGCCGGTGACCGGGACCGTGCCGCCCCCCCGGCTAATAAAGCTTTGGATCCCTAAAAGATGTCTTGGCCTCCTTCTCGCTCTCCGCGCCTCCTCCGCCTTCCCAGCCCGTGGATCTGAGGACATCCCGGGAGGAACACGTGAGATCTGGTCTGGTGTGGCGCAAAGACCGCGTCACTTGGCGCACCAACGTAGGGCAGAGCCTACGACGAGAAGCCGACCACGCCACTTGGAGCACCGCTGCAGAGCTTCAGAGCCTGTGACGGCGCGACACCGGCGTGGGACCTTCTCTCTGCCAGACAGATCTCCGCAGAGGAGCCGGCAACAACGTCTCGCCAGGAGAGTGAGAAGTCTTTTATTTGAATTTTCCCCTCTTTTGTTATCCTTATTTTATCCCTATCCAATTGTGGTCCTGGGTGGTGGGAGACCTTCCCCGGGCACCATCAGAAGGCTGTTGTGGAATCGATTACCATCAGGGGCGTGGCCCAGCCATTCTAACCCTGAGGGAAGTCTCCTTTGCCTGAGACGACTCCTACCTGGGGCCAGGTCGGTGTGGGTGGGGACAGGGTTGGTACTACAGAGTCAAGCCTCTCCCCTACATCCCGATCATCGCCCCAAACCCTCTTTCCCACGAGGGATGGTCGAGGCTAGCGGAGAGATTTGCTTCTCGGTTCCCCTTTTCACCGAGAAGCGGCGCGTACTTCCCTGCTCCGATCGCTTTTCCCTCAACCCCTTATCCGTTGGGCGTCGCCCGAGACAGTCGGGGATGGTTGGTTCTTTGACCCCTCTTATCAGAGAGGCAATCTGCTCCCTGATGTCCCGAGCCTACCTCCCAACAAACCCCTTTTGTGAACTCCCCTTGTACCCAGGGTTGATTAGCTGGGTACGATGAGAGTTCCTTCCCTTTACCTATCCCTTTGGGGCAGCAGCCGTGAGAGTGAGCACGAGATCGTGGCCCCTGTTCCAGTCGACGCCCTGGGTCCTGGTCGGATCAACGAGTAATCTCCTTGCTCCGGCCACCGCCTTGGGGTCTCGACTTGGAGCAGCTGGGACGACCGCGCTTGCTGGCTCCGGTCGCTTTGCCCCCCCTTCTCCCTCTATCCCATTAGGATTTCCCCTTGGGCTCAGCTTCGAGCTGGGCTCAACAGGAGTCCTAGCCCTCCTTGAGCCTCTCCTACGGGAGGGGTGCAACAGGGGCAAAAAAGAAGCGATTTTCCTACCCCTTTTCCCCGTAAAGTTATTTTAACCTGTTTGTATTTTATTTCCCAAGATAGCGCCGGCCGCGTGGCAGCCCCGGCCATTTTGTGATTGCCCTTGTCTTCTGCAGCTGCAAGGTCACCTCGAACCCCATTTTCCATCCCTCGGGTTCCCCCTCCCTCTTTCGTCGGGGTCCTCCCTTTCGCGTCGTGGGCGTGTCCGCGTCGGGTTCCCCTCCTTCCGTCGGGAACCCCTCCTATTGCGGACCCACCCCCTTCCCCGTCATCGGAAGTGGGCGCGGCCTCGACCGGAAGGCTGCCATCTTGGCCCTCCCGGTCGCAGCCGAGAACAGTATCGGCCAGCCGCATCGACAACAGCTCACCGCAAAGGCCCGACGATCAGAGCGAGGCTGCAACAGAAGACAATGATGCCACGACAAAGCTACCCTTTTTGTTGCCCCCCCATTCTTAGTTCTTTAAGTTGCTCCTATACCTCTCCGGGAGAGATGCCCTTGCAACGAACAAGCGACAGGCATCTTCCCTCCCCCAATCTTCCCAAGTTAGACCCTCCTTATTTCCCATGGAGATGTGATGGGAGACGACGAGAGTCTTCTTCCCCCCCCGCTCTCTTTTTCGTTAAGGAAAAGAGAGGAGGTGTTGTAGTCCGAATCTCGGTCTGCATGCCAATTCTCTCTCCACCCCCCCGGGGAAATGTGGAGGCAGTCCTCTGCCGAAGCACCCTCCCCTTGTCCTATCCCCGTGGATCGTGTGATCCCTTGTCCCTCTCCTATCGGTCCTAATGTATCACCCCACCGTTTGTGCTCCTCCCTCCCTGTATAAAGGACCGTTCCTCCATTTTGTGGTGTGGCTTAAGACATCTTCCCCTCTACCCCGCGGCCGGTGACCGGGACCGTGCCGCCCCCCAGCTAATAAAGCTTTGGATCCCTAAAAGATGTCTTGGCCTCCTTCTCGCTCTCCGCGCCTCCTCCGCCTTCCCAGCCCGTGGATCTGAGGACATCCCGGGGGGAACACGTGAGATCTGGTCTGGCGTGGCGCAAAGACCGCGTCACCAGTAAACATTTTAAAAGCAAAGAAGAGATGATTCTGACAAGGATAAAAATAATAGGTCTTCATAGAAATAAAATGTAAAAACCAAAAAAACATCATGTGGAATGAGGTGTTAAATTCAGTTGAGTTGTTTGACCTTTGTTTTTGATGGTAGACTTGCCAGTCCCTGGCCCCATTGTGAACTCTTTCTCAATGTTATGGATTAGAAAGGGTTACCAGGAGCCTACTTCTGATGTCAAAGGGATCCCTTATCTCAAAAGGAGACTCACCAATTATCCTCCATCTGATTCCGAAATTTTCTTTTTCCTTCATGTAAGAGCTGCAGGTTCTAGAGAATCTGTATTTCTAGTAAGAATTTAGGCATTTTAAACCCTACTGTTTTCTTTAATCTAATTTGCTTTTTAAACAGTTTGGAAATTTTTATATTTTAGTCAATCTATTTGGGCTTAAGCTTAACCTCGCAGACATCTTGCATACACACACATTTCCTTCTCGTCTCTCCAAGGAAAGATCCCGGCAAAATCACATCCTAACTGTATAACTCCAACAAATTCTTTACCATTGAAATAAGGGTACTCACAATGAACCAGGTAAGTATAAAAAGGTTATGACTTCTGACAGATAAAGTTAACCTGTAGATCTATTGATTGGGAAAGGATGGAGGTGTCGAGAAGACTACAATAGAGAAAAAATGCAATTTACCCATCCTTGTGACAGACTGATCTTGTGGGCATCCCATCTCCAGTCCAACCATCTGTGCTTTTTATTTACAGCTATTTCCTTTTTGGTCACTGTAGCATAGTTTCCAAGTGCATTATTTTATCACTAGAAAGGGTCTTCAACTTTTTCCAACATGTGGACCATATTTTCAGAAAGTTATTGTCTAATGGATACTTTCCTTAGCTGTGATCAATTACAACCTTAGGACAAGAAGTTTCTTACAGGGATAAAGAGGTTAACCAAGCACATATGCAATTGAGGTATACATGTTTTGTACTTCTAGAACCAGTTAGCCACACTGTCTGATTCTGTTCACTGCTTACCTCTTGCTCCTATCTGCTCTACTTCCTTCTCTTCCCTGGCTCCGCATGTCCCAAACCTGCACATCTCTGTCTCCACTTCACTTTTAGGGTCTTTTGTTTTTTGTCTTCAGTTGCAGAATTGGAATAAATCTTTTTTTCGTGCCTTCTATTATTTCATCTGTGTTATGCCAGAGCTTCTGATAAATAAACTACCTGAATACATGGATGAAAAAAGGCTTAAAGGAGGTCTTCTCACTGTGCAGTTCTCTGGATAAATATGTTTTAGAACACTTCTTTCTGAGTGTTTATTTAAAGATAATTTATTACATTATTAACGAAACAAAGCCATCAAATCTGCATTTCCATTAATCTCTGTGATTTTATCTGAGTCTTCAGACTACAGGTAAGTACTATATAACTCCAAGTATATAACTAAGTAATTCAAGGTAAATATAGTAATGATTCTCTCACAGTTTAAAATGAGATTCTCCTGAGTTCAAATCAGAGCAAGAGTCTATCTCAGCTGCTCTGGAGGAACTAATCTCTCCTAGCTGGTACTCTGGGGAGCCATGTCAGAGTAGCTCTCTAAGCTAGTCACTAGGTTCACAGAACAGGTTCTGCCCAAGGCATGAACAAGCTCATGGGTCAGGCCCTGGAGCTATAGGTTGTGCGCAGTATGAAAGAAAAAGTATGACAGCAGAGGGACAAAAAGCATGTTAGTTCTTCCATCCTAAGGAAAGAGTTATCATATAGACTCCCAGACTATTAAAATGAGGTGAGCACAAAGGATTTCATAAAGCAGTACAGAGCTGTGCTTCAGAAAAACTCTCCAATGGTTTTGTTATGGATTTGTCAGAGGGTGATCATGGCAAAAAAAGATCTAAACCAAGCAGAAAAGGTATCTGGCAAACCCATCACAGAGGATTACTAAGCAACAGACAGAGCACCAAAACAGTTGTGGTGAGAATGGTGCAGAATTTCTTGACTCATGCCCAACCCAGCTGTGTGATACCTGTAGAGAGGGCCTGATGTGTTTTCATCTCTGCACCCTCTTCTCACAGGCTCTGCAAACTCTAGCCTCAGGGCCTGTCCCTTCGAGCTCAAACATTGAGCCGCATCCCTTCTGTGAATAAAAAGATTAAAAAAACTGTAAAGAAAGTGTCAAATATATCTCCTGGACAATAAAAGATCAAAAATTAAAAGATGTTAAAATAGTTATTATGTATAGATTGATATTTACAGAATCTTTTCATTGAATAATTAGGCTGCAATTGTGACTACAGATGTGTTTGTAACAACAAAACTCTATTAAAATATTATATTTCTGTATAAAATCATGCTTTTCCATCTAATTTAATTGTATGTGAGTAGACAAGGAACAATAAATTGTTGATAACTTTAGGTCAAGAAAAGTACTTTTCCATAGCCACTGCATGCCAGCTCATTTGTAACCCTTCCCACTCATTTGTAACACAGTACGATACCGTGTTCTGGGAATTAGTTATACACAACATGATACAGCAGAATTTATTCCAAAACAGTATTGGACAAAAGTTTGTCCTCACCACTTCAGTCATGGGTAAATAAGAGAATAATTTCGTCTGGTGTATTTGTCATTGTGATCAATGCCATTAATTATCACATCTACAGCATTATATTTAATTTTGCTTCTATCCTAAAGGGCTTTTCCTTTTCGTTTTGTTAGTTCTGTAGTTGCTGGTCACAGTCTTCCTACTTCTTGCTGTCTTTGCTTTGTGTGGAAGCAAAGGCTCTGAGGAGGCTCTGAAATCTGCTATGTGCATTGTGATTGTGTCCAACAGAGGTGTGACTCCACAGGTTTGTCCATGGAGCACGTGCTGCAGTATCCAGAAAGGCACGCTAGTTAAAAACCCATCATAGGTACACCCCTCGATGTACAGATGAGTAAGATAAGAAAATACACATCTGTAGTTTCCCACTGAAACAATACTTTGTATAATACCAGAAACTTTTAAAAGTTAGTATATAAAGAAGAGAGAACGTGTAGAAAGTGTGATTTAGAACTACATAATCACAGAATCATTTTGGTTGAAAAAGACCCTTAAGGTCACCAAGTCCAACCACTAACAACACTTTCAAGTCCTAAGTGCCATGTCTATACATCTTTTTAATACTTGCAGGATTGGTGATTCAACCTTCCCTGGGAAGCCTGTTCCAATGCTTGACAACCCTTTCAGTGAAGAAATTTTTCCTAATATCTAATCTAAACCACCCTGGCACAAGCTGAGTATATTTTTTCTTGTCCCATCTCTTCTTACTTGCGAGAAGAGAGAGACACTCACCTCACTTCAACCTCCTTCCAGGTAGTTGTAGAGAGATAAGGTCTCCCATCAGCCTCCTTTTCTTCAGACTAATTTACAGACTGTCATAAACCAGGAGAATTTTGTCTAGAAGAATATTTAGCTTCTCATCCTTATGCAACACACAGAATTCAATATATTTATTATTGTACATGTAACAAAAATTACATTTGTCTAGTCTGTCTTTTTCAGGAAGGAATTGGGTTTTTTGATCCAGAACAAAAAGAGTTGGCGATCTCACCTTTGAATTTATTCTGTGTGAGCCTCTTCAAAAGCAGTTACTTAACAAGCCTTGGGGAATTATCTACAGGGGTAAGAGCTGTTCAGAACTCTCTGAGAACTCCACAAAGACAGAGGTGTTCTTAGGGAAAATCTGTTAGCATCTTTTGACAAGTGAGGGAAACTTAACTATGCTAGGCCATATTTACCTAAATGTTGTACAATGTTTTGTAGTTTGGGACATTTTGGTCAAAATATCCATCATGAAATGGTGGAGTGGTGTTGTTCCTCAGAATATGGTGACCCATGTCATTATAGCATCCATAGATGAGGAAAAGCAAGGATAAGATATATCTCCATTCAGGAACAAAGGCGCAAAGCTTTAGTGATATGGACTCAGTTCTGGTCCCATATATTGTGATTCCTCTCTCAGGTGTGCTTTGGAAACTTCTTTCAGATAAACACAGGAATGGAAGCACTGTGGCTTGCAATGCATTAGCTACAAGAAATAGTGTTGAAAAATATGAGGCGGATCTCATGAACTAAACCAAATTCCAAAAACAATATTATATTGGGTGACACCCTAAGATGTAGATTCATGTTCCAGCAGCACTGAACATTGCAGGGTCACATTGTCACCTCAACTCTTCAAATTTTCCGGTGATACATATTTAACATTGAAGGTGCAAAAAGAAAATAAGTACATTATTGCAGACTGTACATTATCCTGCTGTGGTGGATTGACATGGTTTGCCCTTTCTTAAGTGTGCTTCCCCCAAAGGGGCATCATCTTGGCTGAGGGGCTTAGCCATGCTCTGCTCATCTTGGCTGGGTTTGCCTGTGTCTGGCACCAGAGAGCCCCCGTCTGTCTTCACAGAGGCCACCCCTGCAGCCCCTTTGCTGCTAATATTTTGTCATCAACAGATAATACTGTTACCCATAAGCTAGTGGGAGAAAAAAATAAACAAAAAGAAATTAAAAAAAAAAAAAAAAAAGAAAAAGACAGAGGAAAATTTGGTTGGGAGGGATTTTCTTTGTTATTGCAAATTGATGCTTAGCATTGCACTGTCAAAAATAGTTAAAATAGTGAACTGAGTGTAAAGATCTGACAGGTCCAGAGGTTTGGAGTTATTTCATGTATTTTTTCACTCCATCTTGTTAGTAATGCCATTTCTTTTGTCTCTTGTGCAGTACTAATACACCATTGATTCCTTATAAAAAAGGATTCCTTTCCTCATTACAAGCTTTAATGGGCTTTAGGCAGAATTTTGCTCCCTGTCCTATGTAATTCTGGCTTGTGTTAGCTGGTAGATATGGGTCCCAGAGAGCTACTGGATGATCTGCGCTCTAACAGTCATCAGCAACTCATTAGCAAGAATAGTAAATTTGGCTTTTGTGAGTAAATTCTGCCTCCTGATTGCAATAGGCACTGTTATTTTAATGCAATCACAAGACCAGAGGAATAAGGATTAGGACAGTTTCTCTGGACCTTGTAAGACAAGTTGCATATTAATTATTTACAGCAGTATAGAATTAACCTCTCTCACTTACTAAACTCCAGATATTGTAACTCTCCAAATCACCTGGGGTAAGTCAAAGACTTTATCTAAGGGAAAAGGCCTTATAAAGGCCAGGCTGGATGGGGCTTTTTGAGCAGCCCGGTCCAGTGGTCATATCATTGCCCATGGCAGGGGTGCTGGAACTAGATTATCTTTAAGGTCCCTTCCAACCCAAATCATTCTATGTTTATATGACTCAATGACAGCAGGAAAGTGTCTGCCACCTATCATTTTGATTTGTTTTTCTAATTTTCTAGACTTTAAATATCAGCCTTAGCTTTGCAAAAACATCTTCCTCCTACTTTTAATGTGTATTGCATTTCCAATTCCTTTTACCATAAAAATATATTTTGCATTACACAGCTCTTCTTTTCACCTTTATGGATCAATTAGGTTATGCCTCTTCTGCGCTCCCAGACAAGTGCCAGTGAAGCAATTTCCAAGCAAACACAGTAGTTAAGAGTGCTTGGCATTTTCCCCAAGTATTGCTAAAAAGATAGATACAGAGGACCTTAAGAAAGACAAACCTGGGTTAAATCTAATCTGCCTACAATTAAATATTTTGAAGATAATGAGAGGAGAAAACTGGTGTTAGAAATTTGCTATTCATTATCCTAGTGATGAATTAAGTAAAAAAGGATAAAAATACAAAGACGTCTTGTACTCTAGAACAAATCAAGAAAACAGAAAAATCCCAGAACTGAAACAAAGATAGTAACTCATTCCAATCTACTCCAGTATCCTGTAGGATCAACAAAAAAGAGGCCTGGCCAATGTTAATGTTTGAACTGCGAGAGTTGGCCAATTTAATACACTTAAGACTATTTATTAAAGCTGTATGAAATTTTTCAGTGAAATTTCTGAAATACCTGAATTGTCCAAACTGTAGTTCCATTCCAGTAATTGTTTAATTATCCAGACAGAAAGGATCAAGATAGTATAAATGAAAAGAGGATAGTAACCCCCACAGATAGTAAAAATCTGGCTATGATGTTCACTGGGCTATGGAAAAAAATGCAGGAAAAAAATGTCTTTAACTTTTATTTCTCACATTGTAGATAAATAATCAGATCCTTTGATTACTGGAAATGTCAAGGTGAGTTTCTCTTTCACCGTAAAATCCAGCCTGCACTGGAAGAGTTTCATGAATTTACATTTCCTAATGGAAGCCTTTTTCACTGTGAAACTGATAGTGTATTTTAGTTCAGAGCATTAAGCAAGAACATGTGACTTGCAGCATCAAGGGCTATTCATAAAGAATACATCAGTTGTTTGTGGAATACCTCAGCATTTACAGCACTAGCATGGGTTTTGGATTCCTACTCTACTTCATATATTATCAGCACTGAGTTTCTCAGAAAAGCTCTTAAGAAGTATTTATGTGCCTGACTCCTAAATCCAACCTTTCTGGATCCATTTACTATACTATTCAGAGCTTCTCAGGGCAACTTCAAGAGAAAAATAACCTCATGTTTTAACTTGTCAGTGCCAGAGTGCCCTCCAGCCTAGTTTGAGTTAATTCTCTCTGGAAGGTCTCACTTAGCTGGTACCCCTGAGACCATGTTCCCTATGACCCAATCCCTCTGGATTTACTGGAGATTGACAATACTTGCTGGACTTTCAGAAATTACATACTAATAAATGTTTTCAACTGATTCACTTCTTAGTGGGTATTAGTGATCTTTACCTCCCATATTCAGCAGGTGGATCTATCTCCAATATAGAAAAGAAAAGAACCAGTGTAAAAGGGTTTCTTTCAGAGCAGCTTCAGAGCATCAAGGGGGTAGAAACAGTCTGAGCACAATCACAGGGAGAGCATGGAGCAGGCTGGGTTTGACAAGAGTTGTAGCAGCTGTTGGAAGGATCGCATCAGGTGGATCGTCCTCAGTTTTGGGGGTATTGTAAAACTGCTGGGGGAAAGCATGGCCTGGAACGATTATGCCTAATGCTAAGCCAGAGAAATCCTCTCTTCACGCCACTGCACTGGAGTGTCCTTAGGGGCTGCATTAAGAACTGACTGTGCCTGAGTAATTTATAGATGTAGTTTGGTGTGACCTTAATACCAACAGAGAACTAGAATACGCAATCTAATTTAATTTCGAGTCTTGTACAGACTTTGCTGTAGACAAAGAAGTGTAGTATTTAGCTGGCAAATGAGGCCTAAACCTGTGGAAAATCAAGTCAGTGAATTTCTTAATGACATTTTCCACTTCCCCAGCGACCTTTATCTGATGGTCTAAAAGCACTTTATAAAAACATAACATTTCTTACAACCAAAATTAGTTGGAAGATTATGTTATTTTGTTTCTTTCCCCATGGAAAATGTTGGCTTCTCTCTGAAAAATTAAAAGCCCAAAAAGCTCCTGACTTAAAACTTTTGACTTGAAACATAAACTCCAGGTTCAAAGATGTTGTTGTAGATTTTTGGTGAAGTCATATCTGCAATCCCTCATTCTCCAGTTCTCCTGTGTGGACTGTGCTTGGTGTTAAAATTTTACCTTTTGTTGTGTTCCAAGTTCTCCACTTCCTCAGAATAAAGCTCTAGGAGTCTCTTGCACATCTCTGACTACACTGCATAAGAACAGAAGTGATAAATCAAGTGTGGAGCCACTATTTCATACTCAGAACCACTTTTCACTTTCTCATGAGCACATCTTCCAGATAGTTATTTAAGTTATTAGAAAAATACCTTATAATTTTGTAGTTGGATACCAGTGGTAGTAGTCAACGGGATTATAGTGACTTACTCTAAATACCTCCAGAGCATCCTTGAGAAAAGTGAGGCAGTTTTACAAAACATGCTATGTATGTTTTTTGGCTGATTATTACAGCACTCAATCCGTCAGCTCTGAGGGAATGAGGTGCAATGACTGCCATGAACTATCATTTTATGTGACAAAGGTCTGCCAGCCCAATCTCTCACTTTTACCACTCTGCCACTTATGGATGTATAGTCTGGCTTATGTCTAGCCTGTGGGATTTTTGTCCAAGATCACTGCAACTCAGAGGTGAAGAGAGAAACAGCCTCACTACACTTATCAGATACACACATTCCACCATGCACATTTTAAGATTGCTTGTGTGTTTTGTGTAATCAAATGAAATAAAACAAAAAAAATAAAAAATAAAACTATGCAGAATTGGAAAACGCTGATGAATAAATTACAGAATAGAATTGAATGTGACTCCTCAGTCAGAAGGAACATAGAACAATCATGTAGTCCAACTGACTGACCAATTCAGAGCTGACCAAAAGCTAAAGTATGTTATTAAAGGCATTGTCCAAATGTTTCTTAAACACTTGAGTGGCTTGGGGCATTGACCACCTCGCTAGGAGCCCTGTTCCAGTGTCTGACTACCCTCTTGGTAAAGAAATGTTTCCTAATGTTCAGTCTGAACCTCTCTTAATGCAGCTTTGAACCACTCCCACGTATTCTATCACTGGATATCAGGGAGAAAGGATCAACTCCTCCTCTCCACTTCCCCTCCTCAGAAAACTGTAGAGAGCAAGGAGGTTACCCTCAGCCTCCCTTTCTCCAAACTACACAAGCTCAAAGTTTTCAGCTCCTCCTCACAGAACATTCCTTCCAGTACTTTCACTCGCCTAATTGCCCTCCTCTGGACATACTCAAGGACCTTCACATCCTTCTTAAATTGTGGGACCCAGAACTGCACATAGTACTGAAACTATGTATGTGAATACTATCTAGTATCTGAAAAAACCCCAACAATAAAATTGAAGGAATCAGTACAAAAGTTATTCAAAGACCACAAAGAGGCTGATGAAAAATATTAAAAGAATGAGCATAACTGAAAAGGTGACATAACATGGTAGAAAACACAGCGATCTGCTAGGAATAGCAAAGATGTGAAATGAAAGAAAAATTGCACAAGAGGTTAAGATAAATAACAAAGGGTTTTTTTTCTTCAAGAACATATTGAACAAGAGGTCACTGGAAGAATTCTAAGAGCCAGCCTGGGTAATTCACTGACTGAAGAGACAGACATAACTAAAGCACAATCAAATGAATTCTTTGCCTCTGTGTTCACACATAAGGTTTGGGGATGGATGTCAGAAACAGACATAAATTTCCCAGGAGAGCAAGAAAAAATATCGAAGAAGGTAAGATTCAGCCAGAACAGGTGATCAAGGAATTAGAACATCTGAAGCATAACAGATCTCCAAGACCTGGAAATATCCCCCAGACATTTCTAAAGAGAGTTGCAAAATAATGGGAGAAACATTTCCAGATGGAGCTGAAA
Source organism: Pachycephala philippinensis (assembly GCA_013397055.1). Classification (NCBI taxonomy): domain Eukaryota; kingdom Metazoa; phylum Chordata; class Aves; order Passeriformes; genus Pachycephala; species Pachycephala philippinensis. The sequence goes on along the minus strand of VWZT01014689.1, from coordinate 273,501 downwards.
CCTTTTTGAAAACAAGGACAACATGACTAGACTATATGAACAAATACAATTTGGACTAAATAAGGACAAAACCTGCTTCATTCTGCTCCAGTGAGTGTGGAAAGTGCAATCACAGCTGAATCAGCATGGTATTCCCACAGCATAAACTCTGTGAAACCACTGTGGAAAGGAATTTACTCACTCAGAATAGAAAAAGCATTTGAATTTTTTTAGGGTTTTTTATTTCTTTGTGTTTAGGAGGAGTCATACATTCCAAATCAGTAAGACTTACTGAGCAGAGGATTCAACTGACCAAAGGGAGATTTTTTCACTTGTGCTAGTTTCTTACTTCTCAGTAAATCTTTTGTTCAAACATGAAGGCAGAGAGTGTTAATCAGACTGTGCTTTAGCTGTATCTGTCTCTTCAATCAGTAAATTGCATCTTAGCTTGCTGCTGTGTCTGAAATAGTCTACCTTATAGTCAGTGAAAAAAAGGCTGGCACTTTTAGGGATTGAGTCCACTCAGCCTGGAGCAGACAGCTAAAATTGGCCAGTTGAAGCACACCTGAAGAGTGTGTCTAGTTCTCTCATTTGTCACTGACTAAATTTGCAGACAGTAGCTCACATGTACATATTCAAATTATAGATGTCTGAAGGTGGGCAAGATAATTCCTGCTGCAAAAAATTTGAAGCTATAAAGTGTTTCATGGGCAAATGTTAATTCAGCCAAAAGCTATTCCTCTATTCTTAGATCTTGCTGATGTTGTTCCTCACCCTATTCTATCTAGACTGTGAAAAATCACAAATTTCATACTTAAAAATGATACTAGCATGTAAGAAAATAATATTCTAGGGAAGCAACTTCTCATCACAGATCAGAATTGTTAGAATAAGAATCAGTGACAATGTCTATTCCAGCCATTTTGAGCCTATCTGGTAACACGTTTGGGTGCTGGTCATTATTATCTATGGTACTAAATTTTAAAATATTCTCTGGCATGAGTTTGGTCTTCTCCATCAAGAGTTTTTTGGAACAATTCACAATTGCAATATCTATGAATGGCCCTTAACTGGTGAGTACAGATAGACAGAAAAATCAGACTATCTTAAACATTATGGAAAATAAAACTTAAACAAACAGTGACAATATTATTTCATTTGGATAGATTGGTGCAGACTATGTTTGGTTCTCATTTTATGTGAACCAGCTTGAGCAGTGTCTTTGGAATGCAACAATGAGAACATCCCCTTTTATTATGCAGCACAAGCTGGCGTCTGCTGTGCTGGCGAACTCCAGAAGGGTCACTGTTACTGGGTCACTCCAAAGGGCATATTCAATGACAGGAACAAAGGCGAGATCCAGATTATAGTGGACAAAGTTGGGAGAGTGAAGACAAAGCAGTGGGAATCAGCAGCCAGTGTCTCTTCTTTTTGCCCCCCTCCTGCAGTTTCCTTTCTTATATTTTCTGAGCTGTGTATTCACCCGGATGGCTTTTCACTTCAGCCACTCTATTAAAATGTTCTCCATTGTTCATCTTCTGTATGGAAGCGAGTGGAAAAGGATTTCCATGCTCTATAGCTCACATGGCATCACTTGTGTGTGTGCCCCAAAGAAAGATCAATGTACCACGGAATCTGCATAACTATGTCCTCTTTGACAGTAGGTTAGGGAGACAAGGCAAGCTTTCCTTGTCTCAGAGGAGCAGCTTGAATGCAGCACACCACAAGCATGGAAACAACTGCAGGTTGTGTATGCATTTTTCATGTACACACAATAAAATATGCAAATTAGATTTTACCTGATGTGCCACCAAAGGAAAAAGAAAAAAACTTCAGAGACAAACAAAAAAAATCACAGTCGCATTTTTCTTAAAACCATATACTCCCATTCTCTGTTGTTTCAGAAATTTAAGAAAACAAAAATGTAGTTTTTACTTTTGTGAAAGCTGTTCTCTTTCTTTTCTGTGTTAAAAACTTTGTCTAGCAGATTCACAATTAGAAGGGAAAGGGAACAGATATATAGAGGAAACTAGTGGGTTTTTTTCAAAACCTCTTTTCAAAAATATAGATAAAGGGAGGATTTCACTCTATGCTGTCACAATAAAATGCTACAAAAAGTTCAGAAACAGGATATCCATACTGATGGGAAGGGTACTACAGCCAAGAAGTACATCTCCATAGAATCCTGAAAGTACATTTAAATGTTGTTGCTAGCATTTACCTCCAAAATAAATTTTTAAAAATAAAAGTAGGTTTGTTGAATTGCCTTCAAATAGAAGCTGAAAGGTAAATACTTACCCTGAGTATAGTCAGTCTTGTAAGGCAGAAAAATGATGTAATAAATGAGAGTTTAAAATAATCAGATTCCTTCAAGATACTTTTTCAAGTACTTGCACTGTAAATTCATCCATTATCCCTCTCAAGTATAGCTGTGTTTCATGTAGCACAGGGCTCCAGAACTCTGACGTGAAACTCTAACATCTCCTGGCTTCTCTGCGCAAACACTGGGGACACAAGGGGATTTTTCATAAGCAGATTTTCAGTTTGCTAAAATTTTCTATCCTGCCCATCATCTCTCATAGACTCGATATCATTTCCTGTTTAGTTAGGAACCAGTCTTCACCCTTTGCATGTGGAGACACGTTCTGTGGATTCTACAACTGCAGAGAGTTCAAATAAAATGTATCTGAAAGCCTGCATCTTCAGCCTTTTTCCTCCATCTCTCCTTAAGTAGCAAAAGTATCCTATCTTCACCTAAGTCAATAACAAAAGTCCTTTTTGACGTCACAGGGGTGTGGTTTTGCCCTTTGAAAATACAAAAGTGCATGAAAAACACTTTACATTTCTACTATTCATCTCTCCTTATATAAAAATAGATACTAATTAATATTTCTTAGCATTGACTTGGAGAATAATTTCATGTCATCTTTTGCAGGCTTTAGTTGGTAGCACTAGAGTGCTGATCTTTTTCCAGCTGTTGCAGCTATTCACGATTTTGGGTACTGGAAATCAAAGAGGAAACATTTCTGGTAAATGTAATAAATAAAGGTAATGGTGCAAAGCTGTGAGAGGGTGCTAACATTAGTCTTGAGGAATGCACACCAGCAAAAAAACACTTGAAAAATCAATAGAAAGGTCTCACCTTCCTTCAGACATTTAAGTGAGCAATACTTTGAAGGGAAAGAACATAATTTGGAAAAGTCACTGTGATGGTCCTGTGGCTCTTTCAGGTGGGGATTTAAAATAATATACCTTATTCTGAGCAAATTTTTCAAAATGCAGAGGCCTTTTCCTGTTTTCTGCTGCTTGCAGTCATGTTGAAGCACTTACAGCAAATGTCTGATGGATTTTGCAGTCAGAGTCTGCCATCAGTTCATATATTTTTAGCAAAGTACACTGGTGATAGCAAACTGCATAAACTATTACAAAGGAATTTGTTGCTCTCTGCAAGTGACTCTGCTGTCTATTGCCTCAATAATATTTTTGGGGTTTTGTTCTGCCTTTAACTGTAACAACAGTAATGCAAGAAGTTTACACAGCAATTTAGCCTAACATAATAAACAATTTTATTTAGGTTTTTTATCATTTTGGTTGTAATTGATTTTTCCTTGTCCCCAAATTTACACATTTGTAAAAACATGTTTGCAAGACTGGGACTGATACTACACCACTGAGCAATCAGATGAAGTGAGACAACTCACAGTGAATCTTAGCTTCAGTGGGAAAATGTTTTGCAAAACATTTTACAAATACAAGTTCAGAACATCTCAATTTTGAATCTTTAGCCCCTTATGGTAGAAAAAACAAATTAAAAGGGTTTAGGCGTCTGATTTCCTAAGAAATCAAGTGGAATGGAAAGATCGGTGTTGAAATACCTTTAATGCTTTGTGCAGAAGATTTTAAGAAAAATCTGTGTACAAGAGGACCATAAAAAGCCAGTAAAAATATTTTTAAAATGCTTTATCTCCCAGTTAATTTGTCTTGTTTGTTCCATCTTCTGGGTTTTTTTTTCCCCATTTTTTTTCATAATGTGTCTTAAAATCTTCAACATCTTATGTCAAACTTTAAGTATTCATTAGGGATCCTATCAAATAGGCTTCTGTAGGATTTGAGGAGACATAATCTTTAAATTATTTTCTCTCGCAGCCTTCTGTTATGGAAGAAAGATATATTTTGCATTTCACACATGGAAAAACTACAGCATTGAGAATCTAATGATATCGTGGGAGGACTGGGAGCTTCAGACAAGCCCTGACTTAGCCACGGATTTTGGCAACAGTTTAAATTTAAAAAATCACTCTGGCCTGCAAGTTCTTATGATGGCAAATCAGGACTATTTATACAAATGAATTTTTATTAAACAGTCAAGAGATAACAGATGAAAGACCTTAATCAGAATTACTCACTACACAGTATAAAACTAAAAGGAACTACTAGTAGATTACAGCACAACCTAAAATAGTGCATGATGTTGAGGTACCTATATTAAAGACAGCAAAAGAAATAGTATTGATTAGGAGTCAAATGTAACTTACCACCAAAACCACAAAAATGTACACAGAGTCCTTCCACTTAAACCCTGGGTGGTAATCACAAAGCAGGTATCCCTACCCACAGGAAAAACTCCACACACTTCCAGGGAAAGTGTAGAAGATTTCTGCTTTGTGGAAGTTTGGTATCACTTCTATAATCATAAAGTGAGGTGTCTGTTGGTCAGAAACCCAGCTTATCTTTCCAGATCTCGCTTTAGCAGTGAGATGTTTATTGGCATTTGGGAGATGCCAGACCAGTGTTAACCCCATGGCACCAAAATAACTCACTATAAGACAGCTTGTCCTGTCCGAGTTATCTCACCGGTTAACAAGGAACAGATAAGCTCTTGGCAGGGACTGAGATGTCCTGCTACAAATTAATAGACCAAAAACATAATTCAGGGATCTAACATCAAATATACATGCAGTTTAGACATCATTGCCCCCAAGTCATTAAGACTCAGATTCAGAATACATTAGAAATTCCCATATTTCAATGATGCTTTACTTGTGACCTTTAAAAAAATCTTCCTAAGTAACTGAAGCTGAATTGTAACACATATACTTTAGGCATTCTAACATTTTTGAGCAACACAGCACCTAGACATTAAATAAAGCTATCTAGAGACACGAGCCATTCTTTCCCTTAAATTCCATGGGGAATTTGATCTTACAGATGCTCTAGGAGCAAGACAAATGTGCATATTAAAATTCTAGCACAGAGGACAGAACTTGAAAACAAACATAGCTGGAAGAGCAAAGATTAATTTTGACACTGATATGGTCAATTTTGTGATTGGGTTTGTGTGGGGTTTTTTTAAAACTAGTTCTCCGGTCTTGTTTTCTGACCTTAGCAGTTCATCTACTTAGGGAATAAATAAATACAAATTATGAAGTGTTCAGTTAGGCTCATGAGGTTTAAGCACTTACATTTGGCAGGCCTTTTGTCAGTTAGAACAAGGTGCATCTCACTATCTTTCCAGTTAATTTTTTTTAACTGCAGTTTTAATTAGATCACAATAACTTTTATTACTTTAAAGGAATGTGTCATGAGGTAGGAGTGAATGGTGGGGGTAGAGGGACAACATAATAGTGGAAGATCAGTGGGATTTCAGAGGGCTTTTTCCTTAGCGAGGTGGCATCTATGTATTATTTTCCCAATTTTCTCCCTCTCTCTCTCCCTCCCCCATCTCTCTCTTTCTCAGATGATCCTAAAGTCCTACATGCTATTACACATTAATTCCCACTTTGACAATTATGCCTTCAGAATGTGAACATGCTGTTCTGAGAAGTTCATTGGGTTTTTTACTAGTAATATTAATTTACAATTACATAGGCAATAATAATGTTTCTTAAAGTCTTCCACGCTTTACATATTTTAACAGCTTTTCTGAGTTAGCAAGGCTGCACACTTATACCTCATAAAATCTGAATCAGAGCTAGAGTATGTGCCTGCTTTTGCTTTACTGAAATTTGCAGCTTTTCTGCTGGTTTCCACAAGAAAAGAGTTTGAGGCCTAGCTGTGGATAAAAGAAATCATTCTTTAGCCAGTACATCTCAACCAGTCCATAATAACCTGTTGGGGTGAGAAAAGTTCAAGCCAAAAGCTGTTGATTTCCCCAGAGCCAATCAAAATGATAGATGCAGTGGTGGAAGATCACAGCTGACTGGGTTTAGTCCTCTCATCACTAGCTGCAGATGGCATGCAATTTAGGGATGCCCATTTGGTAAAATTTACCAGTTTCTCTTGAGATCACACATATGGGTTTGCATTTAAAAAACAATTGTATCAGGAATAGCATTTTAAACAACAGATGTAAGTATTGACAGTGAAAGAATGCCCAAAAAACAGAATATATCCACACCAGAGAATGGAAAGAACTTGTGTTATGCTTTACACAACTCCATTTGACATTTTAACTTTAAAAAAAAAGGACAGAAAATGACCATAAATATCAATGAGTACAACACTTGCCAAAGGTCAGAAACCCAATATAAGCTTTTGTCTTTACAGCTTATGGCCTTCGGGCATTTGACATAATTTTTTTTCCAACTTTATATTTCAAAACCACAATCTCAAATCCTCACATAGCAAAGAACTGGCTTCAAAAGAGTTACGAGGTGGAGTGATGTCTTTGCTTGCTTTGAATTCTATATTTAGCTAAAAGGAAACACACAAACAGATTGTTTACTGTAATCTTTTCTTAATTCAGAGCAGACTTTTTTCTAGTGTTTAGACTTTGACCAAATGACTTGTGCAGAATTTCAGTCAGTTTCATGACTAAAAAAAAATAAAATAAAATACGTTAATAATTAATCCTACAAAATTATCTTATCAGTAAAACAGCTGTCAGGGTAGAACATAATACTGAACTATGACAGTTAAAGAAACAGTTATGTCCACAGTAAAAATCCACAAAAAAAAAAAAAAAAAAAAAAAAAAAAAAAAAGCTCAATGTATATAACACACCACGAAAATCATTGGCAAGTAATCTGATTTCCATTTTTCTGTTTAAGTGCAGTTGTGGACATTTTGTGATGAGAAGCAGCTGTGTCTTCAACAGTGTAGGCCATTAAGTCTCTCCACTCTAACACTACAAATGAGAAGAAAACGTAACTAAGAGGTTAGGTTTGAACATGTACCTTTCACCGTGATTAGTCCTTTACTGGACACAACTGCATGTATTCTTTTTCTCAGTCTCCTGATTTAAAAACCTGGGCTACAACAAAACATGTTAATTATGACATCAGAAAGCAATATTCATCAGTGACATAACTTTAAAAAATGGTAGGGTTTGGTTAGGTTTTATTTGTGAGGTAGAAAGATGGGAAATGAATGTTCTGCTACAGCTTCAATGAATGTGAAATTGGTTTTTACAAAGGAGAAAACAAAATTATCTCAGTGATGAAATATTTATAACACCATTATGAAAGGAAAACCATGAACAAGCAGCAACAGGACCTTTAATATTCTATAATATGTAGGCAAATCAGTTGCTGTCATCCACTTTTGCTATGTTGTTATGTATATTTCTACCTAAAGTATTTTCACCTTAACTCATCGCATTGACAAACTGTTAACAACTTTTGAGCATGCTAAGTCCTGAATGTAGTCTTCATGTTCCTAGGCAGACACAAAAGCACTTCTGTGGCAAAAAAA
>VWZT01014689.1:222195-265809 GCA_013397055.1 Pachycephala philippinensis | reverse complement strand
AAAAAAAAAAAAAAGAGAAATGTGTAAAAATCTAAGGACATTTAAAAATACTATTTATGACTTTTACTGGTTTTGTTGGATCAAAGCAAAAAGAAATGTTAGAAGAGATTATGGCTCCAGTGTCAAAAACATATGGGCTTCTTAATCTAATAAAAAACAGATTCTGAGGACCTTTACAGATACTACAATATAATCTGTACAATCAAGTTAAAAAAAAAGATAATGTTGAGAGAACAGTAAAATTCATTTAATCTTTGATTCCAGTTAGCTTCTTCTGTTGATAATGAATAAATAAATAAATAAATAAGATTAGATTATAGTAAGTTGTTCTTTTTCTTTTTTTTTCTTTTAGGTTTGGTTGTTTTTTTCCCCTTCTTAAATACCTTTGGCTAGATATGCAGCTGGCAAGGACTGAAGGAGACACCACAACCAGTCTTCAGAGCCTGAGGCTGGGTCACTCAACATTAAGTGACTCTCAGACTGAAATAAAACCAAGTGTGTAAGGCTTTGCATAACTCAGGGATAAGAAAGACAAATAGTGACACACATTACAGTTAGTCAAAACGGTTAATAAATAAAGACTGCACATTTGAATTTACACAAAAATAATAGCATTTTATGAATTCTAGAACTTTGTCATATAGACAGCCTCATAATGATTAATCTATACTATTATTGCTTTTTTAATAAGCTGCTTAGGATATTTTGCAAAATATGAAAAGAATTGATGTACCAGTGAACTTCTGAGCCTTTCGTTAATGAAGAATGATATAATCAAAGGAAACAAACTCATTGTCTTGAAGGCACCAAGAAGTCTGGGAGTACCTCATAGGTCACAATAAATGGGGCATACCACAGACGAGGAGGGAGGACTCCTAGGCTTTAGAATCTTGCTAAAAATGCCTTTTAAGACTTGTTAGAAATGCATTCAGTTATGTCCTGAAATACATAATTTCCGTGTCAGAAAGGGAGGTCATTTGCAAATCAATTTTGGAGGGAGACCTTGCAGGATAATTGAAGGAGCTGACGGGAAAGGAAGCAGAAGAACAGTGAGAGCCTCTGTAAGCGTCCCTCACTACATCAAGGTCAACATGAAAACTAAATTTGCCTATCTATATCTAGGATGTTTTTGGTGCACAGCTGTTTGTGAAGGGAATAGCTTGAGCTTTTATTTGCTAAAAGAACTGGGATTACCTCCTTTATCTGTTGCCCTGAGCTTCACAGTTCTCTTTGTTGTCATTTCTGTGAGACTTTTCTCACAGGCCTTTTCTGTAAACATAGCCATGTTTTGCTAACCGTGCCAGTTGTTTGCATTCCATTTCTCCTAGGCGGAGATATTTGATGGACCTTTCCTTTGACCAGTGTGATTGAGGGGTGTTGATTTCCCCCTCCAATCCACGGTGATTTCTAAGAACATATATAAATAAAGTGGGGCCCAGAGCCCCAAGCTCTTGCCCTCCTTCTCTCGACCTGTGTCCACGTTGTTTTCCCTCGTGTCCGAGTGCGTCATTTATCCACTACCGTTGTACCCATTAACTTCAGTTCAGGTTTTATTCTGCACTCTCAGCTGGCCATATCCAAATGAGAACCCAAGTGCTTTAAGTGGGATGTCAAAAAAGTTTAGATACTAAAAATGCAACCACAGTTCAGCTTGTATATGGTTTCAGAGGTGACCAAACATCCACAGATTCTCCACTGTTAGATGATCAGCTCTCCTATTTGTCTAGGGACAGGTTCATCCTGTCTACATCGACATGAAAATTAGGCACCTATCACCTCAGGTAGCCTCTTTAAAAATTGATGACATATAGATACCCACAGAAAACGAGTCAGAATCCTAAACTTTAAATTCTTTGCGCTAAAACAGATCAGTGTTAATGTGGCTGGAAAATTCATCACACCTCAGAGCTGGTATTTAGATGTTAGATGTCTCTCCTATTATGTTCCTAAAATGGCTCAATTCAGAAGCTTTCTACAGAGCATGTGTAATACATCCCATTAGGACTGTTTTCATCCCAAAAGGTGGAGTCAGAACTTCATCCTTAGTTTATAATGGGCTAAATAGTAGTGTTCCTCCTTTCCCTAAAAAGCAGGACATGTGAACTGAAATAATTTCAAGTCTGGTAACTTCCTATCACAATTCTTTCATGACCCAACCCAAGGTCCTTAACTAATGGGATATAGTCTTTCTGAAATATTGGTACAGACATTCTTACTGTTGACACTGATCAGGAAGAAATTCAAGATTCATTGGCACCGACAGTATTTATTATATGTCACTTACACTTACACCACCTCTTTTCGTACAATCTTTTCCAACACGAGGCACCAGTAATATGAGGCTGCTTAGCATCTTTTCATTGATTAGATCAATATCAGCATCTAGACTATTGTAGCTGTCTCTGTTAAACCAGGTGAAAGATGTTTTAAAGAGAAAAAAAGAACGACTGGGAAAACTGTTGGTGATAGGTGTAGCACAAATTATTTTTAATACTAAAGACAGACTAAGGGAGATAAAACTGACAGAGTTGGTTAAGAAATAGAAAATGTGAGGATTAAAAAAATGCCAGCACATTAACAGAGAGGTGCTCCAAGGTTTCACGTTAAACTCCTTGCATTTTAATACATTTTATTAATGATCTGAAAGAGAAGATTGTGCAGTGAGGTAGAAAGATGACACAAAGTTGTCAATCAAGACCAGAAGGTACTGCGAAAAACATTAGCAAAGGAAAACCACTTGCTATCCAGTTTTGGGCTTCCTGGTTTCACAGATGATAATTATTTCAAAACTACCTAAACCAACAGCCACTTTTTTTTTATGTTTATGCACCCCTACGGGGCTCAGATAACATGATGGAAAGGGATGGGAATACAGAGGCTACACTGGTGAAAGTAGAAAGAATGTGCTGCAATGTATTCTCTATGGCTTGGGATCTGTTTGTGTCCCAGATGGAACGCAGGAACTCTTCAGAGATGGGAAAGTCTGTAGATAAGTCAATTAAATACTTACACCAAAAATGTCACCAAACTGTTTGGAGAAATAGCATGATAATAATTAATGAGGTAACAGCTATGAAGTCTTTCCATAAATCAGTAGTGTGGTCTTAACTCTAGCAAGTGCCGTACAAATTAGCACCCATCAGAAAGATTATTTGGGAATTAAAGCAAGTAGAAGAAAGGCAGCAATAACCAGAATTCAGAAAAAAAATCTGAAAACAAAAAGGTAAGTTTGGCAGAGGGAGGACAATACCGAAAACCAGCAGAGAATTATCATGCATATTAAATTTGTGTCACGGGTGCACTAATGGGTTTTAATGGCCTGGAGCAGTCTCACCTGGCTGCTCTACTGCCGCTTTGACCACACACGCAGGAGCCAAAATCCAGCTCAGCCTTGGGCCTCCAAACACTCCCTGTGCTAGGAGTTCCTGTCTCCAGCCCTGCCAACCTGGATTGACCTCATCCTTATACTATGGGTAGCTTGCCTTATGGATGGATCCCTTAGCTGTACTCTGTATCTTGCCTCAGAGCCCGTCTCTGTCCCGTGTCTTGCTGCCCCTGATGGGACCCTGCAGATGTATTCTGGAGCTGATGGATTGTGTGCCCTGTTGGGAGCTGATGATGGACATGGCTATCAGCCTCCAGCTCTGCCCACTGTGCTCAAACCCTCTAGGACTGCATCCCATAGTGAGAGCACTGCTTGCTCTAGGGTCATCATGGCTCCCTGGTGGTGTTACTTCAGGAAGCAACCTGCTGCTGCCATCCCTTATTCATCAGGGAAGTGAATTTTTAGGTGTCTATCTTTAAAACAGCAAAACTAGCCTGAGAGCCCTTGTTTAGTCTGCAAAATAGCCTTATTCACATTAGTCCTGTTATGGAAAACATCTGGAACTGCCATTGTCTTCGCTGACCTGAGCATCTAGGTACTGCTCATCTAAACCCATTTTTTCTGCTGGACTTCACCTGTAAAATAGCACCCCAGTAACACAGGCTGGCAGGGGTGAAGACTTGTTGGTTGGTTAGTGTTTGAGACTCTAGAGAAGAATAAATTAATAAAATGAATAACTCAGTGTTCAGAGCAGGGTATGAAAAGTGTGTGCTAAACAAGGCTTTACATCACTCATTTTGAATAATGACACTAGTAAATGAGCATCATCCCCAACTTTGTGTTAAATGAGTGACACGGTTGATTATGTCAATGAAGACAGTGCCACAGGAGGAGTTCCAGTTGCTGTAAATGATAGCTACAGCTTGTGCCTTAGCTTTGGGTGTTTAGCGCTCTGTTTTCTTGAAATGAGTGTTTTTTTAAATGGATAAATTGAGTGTCCTTGAGAACATTCAGGGAAAGATTGGTTCCACCTATATGTAGACATCTAAACATAAAACTGATTTAAAGCAACATCATTACTGTCATTTTGCAACTTTGTATTGTTTGATTTTTGCATCCTTTATGATTATCTTTCAGATACATTTTTTTCCTACAACATATTCAATATGCAGACGAACCATTATCTGTTAACATCCTGAGTCATATTCTAAAATGTGAAATGGATTTATTCTTACTATTATTATACAGTAAGAAAAAATCCCAGCCATCGCTAATATCCATCACATAATGCATTATACACTCTTTTCTTTTCTGGCTTCATATGCTTATCTCTTGATGAAATGTAACACTTCTTGTAAATATGATCCTCCATGGTTGCTTTTTCTGAATTGCTTACATTTATAGCAAAACATTAAGGTCATATGAGGAGTTACAGTGCAGAAAACAATTCATATCTTGTTTACTCCTGGCTTTTTCTTTTACTTTCAGGCAACTTTATGTATGACACTCTACAACTTGTTTATTTTGCAACTCCACTGCATCTTTCACAGCTGTCTCTGTGGAAATCTTAATTGCAGATTTTAAGGTTAAGTTCCCGCTTTTAAAAGCTGCATCTTTGAGTGCTCATTACCATGCAGAGTTGGCAACGAATCTCTTTGGGTATAACTCCAGTCATCAACAGACTGGCAGGATTCAATACTCACCTTACCTTTACTATGCTGACTACAGTACACTCACTTCTTTACTGAAATTAGTTGGGAAAAACAAGGCATTATGCTTTAATTCATAGAGAAAGACAAACTATTTCCTTTCTTGTTCCTTCAAAAATCTTGATTTGTTTTAAACTTTTTCTGAGTGTCTGAATCAGCTTATGTTACCCAAAAACTCAAATGTGGTTTGGGCAAAACCCTCTCTCATAATGTGGTGCAGCTAATACTGAACTAGTCAGAGTTCCTGTCCCAGGCCTTCAAAATCTCACCAATCCCAACATCTCAAAATGAACCTACTCACCAGAGGCATATCCTCAGATTCACTGGCACACTGGAGACAATGCTCCACACACACTCCTGGAGCCCCAACCCAGCCCCAGAATGGCCACCAGAGAGGAAGTCCCACCTGGGGGAAGGACCCAGGGAGGCCAAAGGCTACTTAAACTGAGCCATGAGGCAAGCACAGGTCTTGACTCCACCTCCTCTTGGAATTTATGTCAGCTGAACACCACTGGAACCGGGAGTGTTAGCTATCTTTGTTCTATCTATATCTTTTCTGTCTTTCTCTCTTTCTCCTTCTTCTAATACCCTCTTCTTGGAGATTTGATAGCTTAAAATTGGACAGGCTTGGAGTTTGCTAAGTTGAATGGGCCAAGCTAATGCTTTCAGAAGTGTTTTATATTGACTGAATGCTGCTCTAAGCTTTTGCCAAAGTTATCTGATTTTCTGATATTGCCAGTAAAATTTTTTTGTTGTTTTGATCCCTTGAGAATATCTGGTTGGTATTTCTTCCATGAAGCTAACTCAGACTACATAGAAAACACACAAGTCCTTTTAAGAGGCTTTTTGAGTGACTTTTTTTGGGGCCTTACATAAGGACATGGCAAATAATACATAGAAGGGACTAACTCTGAACAGTTTGGACACAAGTCACTGTACTTGGCCCTGGAGAACAGGGATCACTCCCTTGCACTGTGCAGCTACTGCTGGCTTAATATCATCTGGGCTAGGCTAATAGAAATCACCTTAAGTCAAATCTAATGCATTATGTTAAACGAAAAAAAGACAGTTCATTGTGTTCAACGTAGGATAGAACAACAATTGAGTTTTATATAGAAAGAGGTATGCATCATAAAAGTAAATCTATATATACTTATTTACATAAAACCAGCATCTTATCCCATCAGAAAAGTTAAGATAGTTTTTATTCAAGCAATTTACATGGGCACTGTGGGAAAGTACATAGTTTAGTAGATTATATTTCTTGAATGAATGAATCCATTCCAAGTGGGAGATATTAGCTTCAGTACTGAATTCAGTCTATAAGGTGCATACGTGAAAATCCTACAGGTCTCCCAAGAACATTGCAAAAGACAACAGGTGACTCATTTAGACCAACATCCCATAGGCTGCAGTGAATGCTTGGAGGAAGAAGATGAGCAAGACCAGGATAAGTGACATTTTCTCTGGTCTTGATTTCCTGTTCCAGGCATCAGCTATCTGGGGCTTCCTGAACTGAAGTTTCATCCAGACCTCTGTCTTTAGTAAGTACAGAAAAAACTTCACTTACTGAACATTTTTGGCAATTTATGAGATTTATCAAGTTCATGTGAAAATAAAATTCACTTTTTAATTACACAGTGTGTGAAAAAAGACTTCTTTTTGACCTTTATAAAGCTACTGTTTCTTTATCTGCTGAGGTGCTCATTGGATCTTGAGTTATGAACAATTAAAAATAAAGTTCCCTATTCATTTACTATATATTTTTATTATTTTAGTATATTCTTTGTGTATGTGTGTTTGACTGTTGGTCTTCATTTCCTAAATCAGCTTTTCTGGATACTCATTAATTTACAGTTGCTGTAGATGAAATTTTCCCCACTCTCTTTTAGAAGGACAATTGTAGAACTCAAATTTCAAAATCTGAGGGAGATATCCTACAACAGGTATCTACAGGAGCTGAACTTTGATCTGATCTGAAGCTGCTTGCTGTCTTGAGACAGCATAGCATAAGAGTCAGAGGAACTCAGAGGATCAGTTTCCCATCACTTTTCTGACCCTGAAAAGTTTGGGCACTGGTTCTCTTTTCAGATCACCACACACGCTCTCCAGGCTGCAGTTCTCTTTTCAAGACTTTCTTCTGAGACTCAGTAAATGCAGCCATGCTGGAGCTCACAGCTCCCACAGATTTTGTAGTTTCAGAGTTTTTCCCAGTCATCTGGGTATCCTGAAATATAGTTTACCTCTTCAAGAACTTTGTGGCTGTTAAAGAAAAAGATAAATGTTTTACAGAAATGAACTTTTTAAAATAAAAATAGCTATCTATACTTCCTCCATCACAAAAGGAAAGAAACGATGGTCAGGTTTCTTGTGAACCCATGTCCATCATCCCTAATGAGCCCTTTTAACAGACAGATCAAAGACTTCCATAAGGTAGGGATGGAGAATGCATTCTCTCAAATCTCCGAAAAGAACCCCTTTGATAAGTTATGTCAGGGCTGGTCAAGGCAAGGAGAAACATTTGCTGTCACTACTGCTTAAGAAGAGTAACCTGACTGACAGCATGACCACTGCAGATAGCAGTAGACATAAGACTATTCACAAAGTGAAATAGAGTGTGGTAGCTTGAAAGGATATAGTACAATCCTTAACAAATACACCTTTGAAACACTAAAGGTGTTTGTTCTATAAATCTGGTTTCTCTGAACTATCTTGTCCTCATGATCCTCTTACTCCTTATCAGCCTGGATTCAAAAAAACTGTTCTTGAGCTTTCAGCATAGGGTACCTCCATAAACATATTACTTCAAGCATTCTGTATTAAGACCCTCCCCCCCATTCATAAGCAAAGACTAGTTAGCAGTATTGTGGGATCCAGAGGGCATCACACAGATTGTACAGGAGACCTGGGGCTGAGGGATTTGTGTCCCATGAGACCAGTATATCCATGAAGGAACATAGCTAGCTATGAAAAACATGAATGTGAGCCAACCTGTGCCTTAGGGTGCAGGACTGACCTCAATCCTATTTTATTTAGCAGTGTAAACATAACCCACATGATGTGGGTTAGGGAAATACAGAGGTGAGCTTAGAGAGGAATACGTTTTCTGTTACATTAGATGGCAATATCCCCAAATGGAATCCTTTAGACACTGTATGATGCTATGCCCTACCACATCATGAAAGATGATTTCTTTTTAAGGTAATTTTTAAAGCATCAGAATGGAAAAAACCAAAACACAAAACACCCACAAAATGCCTAAACATTTTCTTTGACATCTGTGTGTTTATGTACTCCTTGTACAGGCTTAAACTGCTGGTGATAACAGACGTTCAAAACCTAAATTATACAAAGAGCAGGGTGCTATAAAAAGCATAGCAACTGCAAAAAAAAAGATCCCTGAGGATTAGTTTAAATAATGATGTATTTGTGTTGCATAAGCAAATATAGCAGTCAAATATTTATGAACAGAGTAAATGAGCCCATCCAGAATCTTTGTTTAAAACAAAAATAGTGTCAAGAAGCTTTCCATGTAGCACTCTGATTATATGAATCTGTGAACCTACTGACTTTCTGGATCAGAGCAGAAGTCTGTTCAACATGATGTTCTATTCTGACATGTCCAGTGCCAAATATTTCAGTGGAAGTAGCAGTAGTTCCCTAGAGTGAAAAGTTACAGAATAAGCTGCTCATTAAAGAGTTTTCCCCTTGCCTGTTATAATTTGGAAGCAGCAGCATGTTCCAAGGTATGAGGGTATCATAGATTCATCAGTGCTGAGGCTGGAAAGCATTATTGTAAAGCAATAGTTTGACCTTCTGCATACAGTCTTTCTGTCAAGTCAATAAATAGCATAACCAAATCACCAGATTTTTGTATTTCTGATCCTATTTAGTAGAAAGGAAAAATGTTCTTTATCTAAGTAAATGAGTTAAACTCTTTTGTTGGAGTTGACTATAGTTTCTTTTTATTATTATTATTATTTTGTTTTTAAGGAACATTGATTGGTATGGTTGAATAATCATGTAATTATTATTTCAAATTATAATTTTAATGTTGTCTGCTTAATGTTCACTGATTGTTCCCACTGAATGCACATTATGAACAAAAATTTTCAAAAGTGACTGATTATTTTGCAAGACTGGAAGGTATTTATTTAGGGAAATCTCTGTCATTTACATTTCTGCATAGAAAATTTCCAGAAGCTAATCCATCTTCCCAAAATTATTTTAAAAGGCCATATTCCTGCAGTCTACAATGCCATCTGCCAGAAATAAAGATTCCTTTCTGAAATAGGGTGAAAATACCCTATATGGTTTGTGTCAGAAGTCTGAAAGGAAAGGCCAAAAGGCAGTCTGTTTCTGGTAAAGCCAATGCTGAAAAATTGTTCTTCATTTGAAGACAGGATAGGCTCTGAAAACTTTACACAAAATGAAAATGCACCTTGTGTTTTTGAATAATAAATTTATTTTGTTCACAGTCCATTTCTATCTGTAGTACAATGTTAAAGGAAATAAGTGTTCAGTTCATCCCATGTGGCATGTTAGGGCTCATATTGTTCATACAAAAGATGTGTTTGCATCAGATTCAAATATTACCCAGCAAATACCTCTGACATGCATTTTTAGCCACATTCTAAATTTAGTACTAGCCTGGAAATAATTTAATATGCAGGAAAGGGACTAAAGAAAGGAAGAAGTGAACACTATTTCATAGCAGCTGCTTCCTTTTAAGGCTAAAAAGCAAACCACAGGAGGATGGAAGAAGAGGAAGAAAAAAATTGACAAAACATCTGAAAGTTTGATAAAGAGTTGCTGAAGGTTTTTCACGGTTTTTGTCTACAGAAGCAAGAAATTTGATGTAGTGAGTAAGGCAGACAGCAGTTATCCAATTCCAAAGCACTTGAACCCTTTCTTTGAGCACTAGATGGGAATGTAATTGCATGAACGAAAAGGACCTTCTACATAATTAATACAAATAACAAATATCCTTCACTCTCTCTCTCTCTTTTTTTTTTTTTTTTTTAAGAAATTGCTTATTCCCAGGGGAAAAAAGTGTTCTCATTCTGAGGTATCTTTTTCACTGCAATGCTAGCACATCTTTTGGACAGTTCATTAAAGTTTCAAAGTTTCAAGAAGTAGTCATGCAGATTAGCCTAAATATCCTATTTTGCCTTGCCACCATATTCCTGTTAAAATAGATCAGATCATTACATTCCTACATCATCATGTGGCTGTGAGGTTCCAGGATTCCAAAAATAGTAAACACTTGTGGAATCTACAATAATTGAGAGCAACAATAAATTACGTTTTAAGTGCTCATCAAGGTGAGAACAAGGCACTTCATGACTCTTCACACATCCTTGTAAGGAATATTGCCAAGCTGGAAGAATGCACACGTTCATATAGAAGTTGCTATGAGTACATTTCTGCTGGGGAAACCCGGAGAATTTTTTAGAGACACCTCACTTAGATTTTTTTTAAACAAACAAACAAACAAACAAACAAAAAAAGTAAAGTAAAAGTAGATTTCCTTGGATGGAGATTTGTGCTAAAACCTCTAATATATAATGCATTTGGTATTCCAATTTGGTAATTTAAAAGGTAGCGTGGATAGCTGCTTGATTTCCTTTAGGGTTCAGGCAGGATGAAGTGCTGCATTTACTTGCAGCTTCCTACAAGAAAAATTCCCTCAGCAAGGCAGAGCATCAATATCTTAACATTGAATATTGCAAATAAAGCAGCTGTTGCTTAATTTGTCAACATACGCATATGTGATAGAGCTGGTACAAACAACACCATAGAACAGCCGTCTGCTTTCGAAGTTTCACTTTTTTCACAGTTCTGTCCTTATGCAATGCAATGCAAGGAGCTGAAAAAGTTTGCCTTTGGCTCTAGCTGGATATGCCATTGCTTGGTCTTGAAAAATTCAATTATCATTCCATTTGTAAAACCTACTTGATCTCCTCTTGCCATAACAAAGATATCAGCCTAATCACACACTAAATTAATTGTGTGTTGCTCCTTTGTGTTGGCTTTGCTGGTATTCCACTATCGCTGGAACCAGATGATTTTGGCCAACAAAGTCCCAAGGGATCAAAGGTGCATCTTACCTGTCTAATTGTGTAGTAACCAAGATGGGAAAGATGTGATCTCTCATGCCAGGAGATAATGACAGGAGACCCAGGACGTGGCAGGGCCTCATTTTTGCTTTCCCACCCTCACCCCTTCATCTACTTCCCATGGGTTTGGCCAAATCCAGTGCCTCAGGCAGCAGTGCCCACAGCACCTTGTCTTCCTCAAGGGCCCTTTGGGCACATGGGGGTTCAGGTCAGTCTGAGAGTGAGAGGGACAAAGGACTGCCACCACCCTTCATCCTCCTTCCAGACCCTGGACACCACAAAGAGCCCCCAGTTCCTACTTTATTGCTCATGGAATATTAAGAAGGAAAAGGATATATCCTGTTTCTAAAAGCTCTTGTTCTTACAGAAAGTTTTTGGGGTGGTTTTTTGTCTTCTGATGGTTCTTCTCTCTATACTGCTGTAGGTGGCTCCAGCTGAGTGGGCTAAGAAGCAGATAGTAATAATTATTGAAAGCCAGTATACAGGAAGCATCTAGAGAAAGCACATGCATTAGAATAAAGCGATTTTAAAAAAAATATGTATAGAACTTTGCTACACTGAATGCAAATTGCATTTCTAAGATGCAGAGGTCCTTGCTGAGTGTGGTCATATATTATCAGGTGACTTAGATAAACCTTGAGAAGCATAATAGACACAGAGATCCACTTTCAGATATTCTGAGTGGAAATTGCTTCCCCTTTTATTCTCTCAGCAAAGAAGACAAACTGCTTTAGAAAAATTTTTGAAAGGTTTTGTCCTATAAAGATAAGAATCCAAGGCCTCCCACATATCTTGCTTTTTCTCTTTGTGGCTGACATGGTTTGGTAAATTATTAAGTTGACTGAATTCTGAAGCTATTGAAAGAAAATATCAGGCAGAAATATTACCACAACATGTTTTTGGGAAAGGAAATCTGGTATTGTCTCTCTCTGGAACTTCCCATCATTTTTCCTATTGTCTTAGAAAACCAATGGACGTCATGCTGTGAGAAAAAACTGACAGAAAAAAAGGTAACCATGAGATGATGGTACAGGACATCTGAGATAGTTCTGGATACTCGTGTATTTAAGTAAATCCACAGGTTTCTAGACGTTAACTGCATTCAGTGAGACCTATTAGCAGAAACCAGAGCGTATGTTCAGAGTTCTGACTTAACAAAGTCACCTTTGATGTCCTGAAAAATACAACTAAGTGCGGAAAAAAATTAAATTCAGACATGCTAAGCATATACTTGGTCTAATGAATAAATCCTTGAAAGCGATGACTGAATGTAAAACAGAAATAGTTTGTTTAGTCATTTCAGGTTTAGAATAAATCTTTGTCTAATATTTGTCTGAGTTTGATTTTGGTGAGGAATTGAAAAGATCAAGAAGTTTCTGCTATCAATTATTCTCTCTCTTTCCTTGTTGACAATGAGACTTAAATGCTGTTCTGCCCAGCTGAGGTGGTTTCATCTGGCTAAATGGCATGTGTCCAAGAAAGCTGCTCTACCACTCCTCTCTTCAACTGGACAGGGGAGTGCAAACATTGAAAGGCTCCTGGGTTGAGGTAAGGACAGGGAGAGATCACTCACAATTACCATCAGGGTGAAAACAGATCTGACTCTGAGAAATTAATTGAATTTATTACCAATCAAAATCAGTGTAGGATAATGAGAAGTAAAACAGGACTTAAAAGCACCTTTTCAGGCTTAGCTTTATTCCTGACTCTCTATCTCCTTCCCCTCAGTTCCCCTCAGTGGGTGCCCCTGAGATGGGAAATGGGGTTGCAGTCAGTTCATCACATGCTGTTTCTGCTGCTGCTTTGTCCTCAGGGAGAAGAGTCCTTCCCCCTGATCAAGCGTGGGATTCCTCTCATGGGAGACAGTCCTCCACAAACTTCTCTATTGGGAATTCTTCCCATGGGCTATTGCTCACCCCTCCCTTAGATCCTCTACAATTTCTTTTTATCACTCTTAAACTGAGTAGTCCTAAACTGGATGTAGTATTTTATATGCAAGCTCACTGGTGCTAAGTAGAAGGGAAGAACAACTCCTCTTGATCTTGTGGCCAGAGTTCCTTATCAGTATATATAGTGTATAACAGTTGCATACTCAGTATGTAGTTTGTCTTATTCAGAAAGAAAGAGCACTATGGAATTGTCTCCAACCTCGTGTACATCATAACCCTCAAGCTCTCTTCAGCAGGGCTTTGACTCACCTAGTCCCTTCCTAACCTCTGTTAATGTGTGGTATTATTCCTCCCTTGGTTCAGATAGTTTCGTTTGTTCTCATGGAACCTCAAGAGCTTTCTTTTGCCCTAGTGCTAAAGTTTATTGCAATCTCATTGGGCAGAGAGTTATGACATTTGTCATGGTCACAGTTATTCTTTCCAGTTTAATTCATCTACAAATGTTTATTTCATTAGCAAATGTTCTAAGTGCAGTTTGTGTGGTTATCAAGGTCACTGAAAATGTTGAACATTACAGGTCTGACCATGAAATTCTATGGTCCCGTGTCGCACGCTGCGCCGGGGTGGCATCAGGCTTATCTGACAACCCGACAGCAGAGATGGAAAGGGTCTTTGCATATGAGTCCACAGGAGTTTTTATTCAACTACACGTGAAGAAGTCATAGTGACAAAGGCAAAGACAATGGCGAGCCCAAGACTTTTATACAGGGGCGGGGAGGGCATCAGGGAGAGGCGGTACATAGATGAGGCTGGGGTAAAGGAACCAATGGGGAATCTCTGAGGGAGGGACAAAGGGATAGAGGCCAATGAGAGAATGGGGAGGGAGGAACTTTCTTGAGCAGAGGGGCAAGAAACTCAACGGGCCAACGCGGGGAACAGAACTGAGGTACATCAGCTCAGTAAAACAAAGCATCCTGGGAGAGGCTTCTCCTGTCACCTCAACATGGGGACGATCTATCCCTTGTATTATGAGCACCTACAGTCCTGAACCTCTCCCTGATGTCCAGAAAGACATTTAACCACTGCTCATTGCTGTGGCTGAGTTCAGTTAATATTCAACCCTAAAAACAAACCCACCTACCTATTTTCTCAGCACATACTTTGTCAGCTGTGGAGAATGACAAAAATGCTCACTAAAGTCAAAGAAAATTTCATACACCATTTTGTCTTGTTGTATACCCAGTCATTAAATTTCACATTGATAAAAGATTTTTTTATGCACACTTTACTCTTGAAAAACGAATGTTGAGTATTATTGATCACTCGTCTTTCACTTACTTGGACGTGGATGTGAATTCCAAGAGTTTCTTGGAATGTGTTTCTTGATCTTCCCAGGGACTGAGACGAGCCAAAATTTCTTTGATTCCATGATTAACTCCTGAGCTGTCTTTAGGCTCTCTTAAAAAATCACCTAACTTTCCTTGACATCCTTCTCCTTCATGGAAGCTACCCAAAGAGTTCCCAAGCAACGTCCTGAGTTAGAAGAAATATGCAGTTGTAAAGTTCAGAATCCAAAATTTGTTGCTTGCTTTCCCATTTCACCTCCAGGTCCTTAACTCAATCATTTTGGAGACACTGCAATTCAAGCCATATTTAAAACTGCCAGCAGGTCTTCCCTATTTATGAGTAGAGCACTATCCCTGGTCATCCCAGCCAACACTTGCATTAGGAGATATGCTAGAAGTATAATTACACCGTTCCTGGAGAGCTTTAACTTTTCCCCGAGGACACAAAATCTTTCCCTGGCTAGTATAATTACATTGCATGTAATAAGAATGCATGGTTAATGAGAGACAAAATTTTACATGGTTATAAACTACTGTTATTCTCTATTACCAGAGTTCCAGGAGATACATTTCATGGGCAAATACAAGGAAGTTTTTTTACCTACCAATTGCATCTCACACAGGGCAGTGTGTGCATTACAGCTTTTTTAATATTCTGTAAATAATTTTCATTCACATAGTAACTATACAAATATTAGTTATAATAAAACAACCTGCATGAACAGAAACAGCAATTTTCTTGAAAAGCTTCAGCTTATTCCTGAAGATAGGGAACTTTCTTCGGCTAATATAATAATTCAAATTGAAGTCTGGTCCAAAAATCCACAGAAGTAGGATATATAGTTTATCCACAAAAACTACCTTTGAGCCATTAATAATCAATGACATGTTGTTTTACTTCCAATCCAAAAAGAAGCAGCTCAAGGCAAAACAAGCTCTCCGTTCTTCCCCAAACCAGAATGGCAGTAAGAATGTGGCTTTGGATGAACCCACTTGGAGCAGTAGTTACAGTTTCTTCTGCTTCTGGCAGCCACATAATAGATGCTCGAGGCTGTGGAATACCACAGTTAACAGAACATTTGGAAAGCATCCATATAAACTTAGAACATAATTTTCAATTTTTCTTAGTATAGGAAGGGGGAGAATGAGGGCTTCCACTACAAGGTCTGAAAAGGCAGGGAACTTCTCAGGTGAAATAGTTTTGACTAATATTGATTAGTTTAATGTTGACATAGCAGAAAAGGACAGTATCACCTCGTTAACAATCTAGTTTACTTAGTAGAGCTCTCTGTTTTCCTTGGAGATGTCCCAAGAATTGGTTAGGGTGAGCTCCACTTAGTTGATTGGATCTGGCGCAACTATATCCTGTAGTAAAATATTTTTTATGTACACTGAAAATTCAGACTGTAGCTAAGCTGTAAATCTCTCATGGTCATATATACTTTACAAAATCTCAGTGTTTGTCATCAAAGAAATTATAGTGCCTTAAAGTAAGCAATAAAAATATAATGTGTGAGAAAAATTTACAAAATAATTTTTACTAATTAGTAATTTTAGTGGACAAAAACAAGTAGTTCTGTTATGCTGAAGTGCTGATTATAATCCAGACTTTTTATTGTGTTACAATAAAGGCATTTTAAATATTTATCTAGATTTTAAAAATATTTCATCAGTCTGAAAATATGAGCAAAAACACATTTACAGGTAAATAAATAATGTCTAGATGTCGTTTCATTATTTGTAATTTAATGAATGCTCCAAATGTGATTAGAGATGCGCAGATAAGAATGAAAAACTTTTGATTAGCTAACCATGTAGTAGTATAGAATTTGTCCTTTGTTATAAGTGAATACATCTATGAAAAAGGTTTGGCTCAGAATGTAGTTTAGCTGAATCTGTGCAACTTGGTTTTAAATCTTTTACCTTCACGTGCTTCTTCTCCTTGTGTGCGTGTGTGTTGCTAGGTGTTAAATTTTAATTTTCACATTCCATTAAAAGATAGGCACCTTTTTCATGATGCCAGTTTCCTTAATTAATTAGAAAGCCAGAAGAGACCATATTTCCTAATATTATTTAAAACAACTTTAAAACCTTGGCTCCTATAGGGATTTTACTGTCACACTCATTCATGCTCTATTGTGAGTGTCAGGTGCTAGTTTTGGTATGCAGCTTGAGACAGAAATCAAGCATAATCAAATGGCTTTTATACAGATTTTTGTGTGCAACGAAATTATAAATGATCTTGAATATTATAGACAGAGAGGTCAATTAATTATCTTAAATCAAGACTAGTAGTTACAGTGATATACTACCTATTTATCTAAAACTCTATTAAAACAATATTCTTCCTGCCAGAAAATTTGACTTTGAAAAATCCATAGTTTAAGCAACTATCTGAATCATATAACGAGACTCAATTACACCAGGTGGTATTGACTGATATATTTGGTAATGTAATATAGATGCCAACCCTGACAAAATTTGTTAGTTTGAAAATAGGGCAAAATGCCATTTTATTGCAAAGCTAATGAAAAATATTGCTTACAGAATGATGAGACCCATCAAGTAGATTTATAGTGTACAATGTCTGTCAGATCTCTAATATTTCAAAGAGATTGGAAGGCTTATGCAAGGGCAATATGACTATTGTCTACTCAGTATAATGAACCAAAAAAAAGGAGGTCTGACATTCAGACTTGCATGGTAGAGGGCTAGAAACTTTCTGAATAGTAGAACTCTTAAAGAGAGCAGGATGTTTCTTGAGCTTATGCAGATGCTGTTTCTTGAGCTTATGCAGATGCTGTCATGACTGGACCACCACCTGGATGTTTTGCAAGCTCCACAATTCAAAGAGATACTGCTTGGGGGGATTAAAGACTATGAGTCGGATTCAGTGAACCCAAATCCCAGCAGAAGTTTGGCAGAGGAATGAGTCAGTTCCTGGGATGCCAGCATTAATGGCTGAGGTCCAGACACTAATCTCAGATGCACGGCACATGTCGCCTCCTATCTCGATTAAGCCACGTCTGTGGCTTGCACACACAGCGCATAACAGCAGATTTTCTAAGGCATATGCTGCTTCCAGTGCCATACGTTTTAGTTTAAAATCTCGTCCATAAGGTATGAGTATTTTGTTGGTTTTTTTTTTTTCCTCCAGTTGTTTGATGAAGAAATAAAAACAAAAGAAAAAGAAAGCAAAAATTTATTAACAGCACTCACCCTGTTTTACCCCTCTGGCTTCTTCATCTTTTATTTCCCTCCTTCAAAAGGATTCAATCAGAACCACACCAAAGATGCAGAGAAATTAAAGTAATAATAGAAGCAGCAAAGGAAGATTATTTTCCTTTATTTGTTCTTCGGTATATGTGAGACATGACAGGATTCGATAAACTCACAAGTATTTACTCTTTAAGCTAATTCTGCAGTGTTGTAAAACATGCAAACTGCAGGCTAGAGAGAAATAAGAGAGTCAGCATAGCAAAACTCGATTAGAAAGTTTGATTTGATTATCTGTTCCTTATTTGCATCACACTGCTGTTTCACTCCGAGCTACCTGACTGGAATATTTTCACTGAAATCTGAGTGTGGAAACTGGAGCTATCAGCAGAATAACAGGCTGCAGGAAGCACAGTGTTTTATGCTGGAACATTCCAGCACACTAATTGCTGCTTTGAAAATCATACTCCAAACATTTTCTTGCTTCATTTCATCTCTTGGTTTCAGTGGAAAATGTCCAGAAACAATGCAGTTGAGCTTGAAGATGAGAAATGGGAGACTGAGTGTCTGAAAGGTACCATACGAGGGGATTGATGCAGTGCCTTAATGTACTGGCCTTGAACTGTATGAACCTCATGATGAATTCAGACAGATTAAGGAGAGTGAGAATCAATCAGTTTCAGATGGCTCTAAAAGTTGCAATAAAAGGGAAGATGGTGGTCTATTCATTGTCTAAGACCTACATGGAAGACCCTCTTGTGTAATAGTAATTAAAAAGACTCAACTAGAGAGGTTAGTTTGAAAAACAAGGAAGAACACCACTTGGCCCTTCTGTTCTTAGAAGAAAGCCCATTAGGTAAATGATTGATTTTGTGCTTAAATGTTTTCTTCCTTTTTTTTCTTTTTTTTCTCAGCAAGTATTGATCTCATTCTCTGTATTACATGAAACACCCCAAAGTATTATCAGTTGCATACTCAGCCCAGATTGGGAGGGCTAAGTGTGAGACTCATTAAAAAAAGTCCAGTCATATTAAATTTTACTTTTGGATAAGCTATTTTTAACCTTTCACATTAGAGCATGACAAGCACCAGAAAACAAGCTACTTTCGACTATTTTTTAAAAAAGAGTCTGTATAAGTTGTGTCAATTTTTAAAACCATGTCCCTATTTTGCTCATGTTTAACCACCAAAAAAGAAATATTGAAAAGAAAATGACACCACTCTGCTTCTGAGGTGATGTAACAAAGAATGCTCTTTACTGTCCCTGTCCCTGATTTTTCATAAACTTCTCTCATGCACACTGGAATCATATATAATGAAGATGAGATTGGTAGGGCCAGAAATCTTAATTTATTTATTGTATAAGCATAATGCCAGCCACCTCCTGTTTTCATTATACCAATCTAATGCCAGCCATTTCCTGTTTTCATTAGACCATTGTAATGCTAGACTCCTACTGTTCTCATTAGTGCAGGACTGTGTAATGGCAACCACCTCATGTTTTCATTATAACAAAACTGTATGGTGCCAGCTGCCACTTATTTTACTTTACAGAAGAGCATTTGAATAGTCCATACTTTTTTAAGAGAATATATACAGAGATGTCAAGGACCCTAGGAGTCTAAGGCCCCTAAGAAAATGGTGGGAAACACCCTTTCTGACAATTTTGTTGCTGGAAGACTGGCAGAGTTTTTACAGTGTATACAGACAAGAGGCTAAAGGTTGGGGTTAAACTGTTGTGGAACATGGTTAAATTCTAGGAACTGCCTTTCTGATCCATAACCTATCTGATCTTCCTGAAGAAGATAAAAAGGTGGTTGCAATAGTTCAAGGTCTGGATTAGAATTATAGGGAAATTCAAGTTAAATTCTTGGCTCCAGTACACATTGCCTGTGCAGACCATAACCTATAAATTCTGTCATATTACTCCAGCTGCGACTGGTCTGGAGATAGTAAGATTTTCTCTGTCCGAAATATTGTTTTGTTTTGCTTTGGTTTCGTAATACCTTTCGATATGAAACATTTCACTGCTTATCAGTAGTGCTTAAAAAGAAGTTGTGACTCCTTCTCTAGGGTCTTCAAATGCTATTGTAATGATATTAAATAGTACTAAGAACAGCCTCATGACATAAAAAATCTTCCATTGAGACATCCTAAAAATATAGTTTGAAAGATGAAAGGGTTATGTTACTAAGGTACAGTTAAGTTGTTGTTACATTGCAAAACATTAGGACTATTTTTACTTTTTGTAGTAGGTATCAGATTAAAAATTCCTCTAATTAAAAAAAAATAATATATATATATATATAGGATGTTGTAAAAATATTTTTTTCTGAAAACGTTTTCTGTTTTTTAAAAAAAGCTTTTATTTATATGCTCAGGTTTCTTCTCATATTGAACATTATATAGATCTCAAAAAAACCCCTCCAAAACATCCCAATGTCATTGCTATGTAAGGGCTATGTAACTGCTCTATGGGTACTCTGTAATATCACTGCAAAAAAATACCTGGTTTACATAAGGGGACTGCAGCCTCAGTTCTATAATGAATGAATGAGCTTCGTATTAGTCATGAGGTAAAATTACCACATCTACTGGTACCAACACATCTGCTTCCTCTATTCTGAAGCCTTGAGAGCTTCAAGTGCTTGCTATCAGGACCAGAAAAAGCACCGCAGTGAAGGCCCTTACTCTGTACCTGACCAAAATTATCAGTTCTGCACAGTGACTTTGGTTTTAATTATTTGTGTGATGCCAGCTTGTCATGTTTTATAGGTTGTATGTTTTAATGATTTATAGCTTCACTGTAGCTCAGAAGAGGAGAAGAAAAGCTCTGTGGACATGTATTACGAAAATAAAATTTTACTCTTATTATAAATGCTGGTTGTGGTGGGTTGACCTTGGCTGGACTCCAAGTGCCTGCTGAACTGCCCTATCAGTCCCCTCCTCAAGAGCCCAGGAGAGGGAGAAAATAAGATGCAAAAAAACCCTCACGGGAAAAGATAAGGGCAGTTTAATACAGCAAAAGCAAGACCATGTGCAGAAGCAAAGGAAAACAAAAGATTTATTTTCTACTTCCCATCAGCAGGTGATGTCCAGTCCTTTTCTGCGAAGTAGGACTTCAGTACGTGTAGCAGTTATTTCAGAAGATGAATGTCATAAATAATGAATCCCTCCTGCCTCTTCCTTTCTCTTAGCTTTTATGTCTGAGAAGATATCATACAGACTACCCCTTTGGTCATCTGTCCTGTCTATGTCCTGTGCCAAGGTCTTTCCCATCCCGAGGGTACTGTTGGGAGTGGGAGTGAGGGTGGAATGTTGGGGGGATAGCGCTGAGCCTGTGCCAGCGCTGCTCAGCAGTAGCCAAACACTGGTGTGTTATCAGCACCTTTCCAGCTACCAGTGCAGAGCACAGAGCTGTGAGGGCTGCTGTGGGGAAAATGAACTCCATCTCAGCCAGACCAAATGCCCCGGCACTTTCATGTATTTGTCTGGAAGAAAAGAGCTCTTCAAAAGTGTTTTTGTTCTCTGTTTCCAGTCTTGATGGAAAAGTTGTGTTTTCAAGAAAGGAAGAGTTTTCTTTGTCATTCTCAGATTGCTGTATTATTAACATCACTGAATAGAGTAATTGACAGATGTGTATAAGTTTTGTTAAAATGATTAAAAGCTGTGGAAATCATAACCTGTCAGTGTTCCCTGGGAAACAAAGACCTTTCCATCTGTTAGGGGACTCTGTAAAGAAATGTAATGAGTCACCTTTAAAATGACAGCTGTCACCCTTAGGATCTGAGCCTCGAAGGAAGTGCAAAAGTATAATGAAATCCATATAAACTGTCAATCAAAAATATCCTTAATTTGTTGCTATTTTGATCACCTCACTCTGGGCAGGGTGTGATAATTTGTAATTTGTCTATGATCTCTAGTGTCTGGATTAGGTCCAAGTCAATAGGAAGACAGTTAGGCTTAGCAATGTTATAGTTTGATAAAGCACTATATCCCTGCATATGTCTTTGCACATTTTCTGTCACAGTCTTCACAATGAATAAAATTTTACAGGGATAGTGGCATGTGATAGCAGCACATCTGAAAATTACTGCTGAGTTGTGGAAACCCAATAAAATGGAAACTGAGTGATGGAACTGAAGGATGGGAGGGGGGTTGGTACACTTTTAGTTCACTTGCAAAGATGGTACACTCTACAGGTGCCCTTCCCCATTTATATTTAAGTTGTTTTAGTAAATGTAAGTGATTTGTCATTTCTTTGCACGTACCATATTTTCCTGTTTTTGATACGTTTTCTGAACAAAGGCAGGTGGAGTCATAACATTTTCTGTGAAATAAAATGCAAATTCTCTTATGCTAATGGACCACTAAGAACTGAATTAGATTAAGCAGTGGTGGTAAATCAGCAATTATACTGCTTTTTTTTTGTTAATAGCAAGATTCCAGCAGAAATAAAATTCAGTGCTAGTCACCACTAGAGGAGAAAGCCTAGGGCTGCTGATGTGCTTTACTGAATTTAGTATACATTTTACCACCACTCAGATGCAGTCTTTAAAACCAAGGATGCTGAGAAAAGTGCTTTGAGTCAGCTGGTAACACAGTATATTAATTACAGCTCATAATAACTTCCATTTTTATATAATTGTTGCATGGTTGTACATGTTATGCCAAATAAAATCCTCAGTCTTGACTGGTGATTGTGATTAATATTTATGCTGCTGTTAAAAATGAGCATGCTTTTAGCTTCACTGATGCTGAAGATTTTCTGGATTATTTATAAAATGCAACAAAAATAAAAACTAAAGAAATTCCCAAATTGAGCAAACAGGTGGTTCTTCAAATAGAGTCCTGATTTTTATCTGGCTGCAAGAAAGCATTCTCTGCTAACAAACACAGGCATTGAACCAGGATTGGTCTTTCTCCAGACCACCCTTCAAGGCCTGGAAGTGTCAACTAGCATTTGCTAGTGTGCCTAATAAACACTCAGGATGAAGGAAATAAAGTGAATGAGGGGAGCTGGCATCCACTTACAAGAAGCTATGGGATTCAAGATTTGGCAGCTGCACTTGGTGGCTCCTTGCAGTTGCGTGTTGTCATTGCCCATGGAAGCTTGAAATTTTTCCAGGCAGGAGGTGATGTGAACATCACCTTAGACTACAGGAATTACTGGTTATCAGCAGAGCTGTCTCAGGTTTACATTCTTGATCCCACAGTAAGCTTGGCAAATCTCCATGAAAGCTTTTTGAACAAGAGTGCTTCATTCAGACGTCCTCCAATTGTTTGTACTTCTCCTACTGTTGCTGTAATATGATGGGCCCCTGACATTTCACCTCTGCTAAAGGGATAAGATGTAATAGCACCTGGAAGTCTGCCTAAAGCATAGTATTCCTTTTCCTTCTCTATCCTGATTTCTGCTTCCAGCCACATTAACACTGTAGCTGCAATGGTTTTATGATTTAGCAGTGCACAGAAGGTTATTAATAAGCGCAGAAGTAGGAATCTTTTTAAAAAGACAATTCATTTGGAAATTAAAGGACTGACTGTGTTTGCTATCATTATGCAGGTTTTAGCTGGGTTTCTAAAACTTCCATTACCCTCTATTGTTTTAGTCCTCTGGAACAGGTATATTTAGAAAAGAAAGGTGGTGGATTTACACTCATGAGCAGTGTTACTCAACTGCGTTGTGGAGGGAAAAGTGTCTACAAGCAAGGCTATATTTACTATTTTTCCTGGGTAACGGGGTTATTTGGGGGGGGCGGGGGGGCGGCGGTGCTAGTTCTGGAGACTACTTTTCAAAAACTGTTACTTTTTCAAAAAGTGGGTGTTCTTTCTCTTTCAAAGGATTGCTGTGCCTTACTTTGGCATGTCCAAAAAGATGTACTAACAAAATCCACCTTCTGTCCATGCTGGTTACCTAAACGAGTCACCTAAACAGACTCTGCTAAGGTGGTGCTCAGCACTCATTGGAGTGCTGAGTGGCAGTGAGCTGGTATATACCAGGGAGCTTGGTCCATTTACACTGGCCGATGGAGGTGCAAAAATTATTATGGAAGCATAATTACCAGCCTCTGGAGTCTCCTCCAGAAGAAGACAGCACGAAAGAAACCTAGAGTCTGAACAGGACCCTTATTCTGGTGCTCTGCACTAGTACTACAGCCCTTAAACCCAGGCAAAGCCACCATGCTTTTAAGAAGCTTATCTTGTGGTCAAAGATAAAGGCTTATTAACAGTTGCTAATCTCTGTTCTAAATCTCGTATAATACAATGGTACTGTAATGTTGTTAAAATAGTTTCACAAGTATCCTTCTCTGCTGTATTTACTATATTCACATGCTGTTATACAAATCCTTATTAAATGATATGGCAGTGCTTATATTAATTTTCTCAATTTAAAATGAAGCACACACAAGGGAATACAGAATCATTCCTATAGCCAATACAGCTTCAAGCATAGAAACTCGGAGGGTATTCAGAGTAAATACAATTTCTCATCTGGTCTAAGAAAGTCCCTAAACATATACTCAAAATGAAATATCACGATTTTAAACTGCATTATAGTTAGAGGACATTAAATGTATTAGTTATCTATAATACATATATCAGATTATTTTTACTTGTAATTTCAGCACAAAAAATCCAAAAAGAAATCATTTTCACTGAAGATGAAATGGCAGTATGCTTAGTTATCAAGAAAAAATTCTTATTTTGAGCTGGGTAATGTATTGCAATATTCCTAATAAGATCCCCCACTGAACTCACAATAGTGAATGAAGAATTTGTTAATAAAAATATAAGTATTTTAATTGGAAAATAAAAATATTGTTTTAATATAGTTCAGCAGCTTTAATCAAATTTTAAACCAAAGAATTTTAAGAAATGAATTGAGGTCTTATCTACAAATATTATGATGAATATTTTTTATTATATGGTAAAAGCTGTGAAATATCTTTGAAGACAAATAAGAAACCTACTCTAAATTCTCTACATTAGATAAATTTTCAGTGTAAAGAATTTTAAACTGACGTATAAAAAGAAAGGAGTGGTGACTAATAGGGACACTTGTAGAAATCATTACAGCATGCAGCATCATAATTGATGCCTGTTGTAAAAGGCTTAAAAAATATATCCATGGAACATTTTCCTATAGACAGCAACAACAGAAGTAGATAAATGTAATTTTCTGATGGTCAGACAAGTATGATGTTTTCATTTCAATGCTAATGCCAGCCTAGTGATCCATTTTTATCACTCTCAAACCAAACCATTGAAAAGACTTCTGTGTGTGATTGCCCTTAAAAAGATGGAAAATGTACACATATTACAAAATGTAATTTCAAATTTGTTAAGGAGTATTTCTTCTTGCAAACATTTCTGTACCACAACAGCAATCAATTGATTTCCAGATACAACTTCAGTGTTGTTTTTAACATGGAAAACATTGAGGATTACTGCCTAAGTGTTCCCCTAGCTCCCTGGTAGCAGTTCAGTAGGTGCACTATAATAAAATTCCCATAGAGTTAGTGTTCTAAGCATTAAATAAAATATGTTTTCAGAAATGGAATTTTCATTATTCCATTCCTCAGTAGGTCAAAATATGAATCTGCTGTCTAATCATCTATGTTTCAAGCCAGTCCTATACTATTAACTCTTACCAAGATAAATATCAGAATTTTTACAGACATTTTGGAGTCTTGCTTGAATCAAACATATTATCTCTAACCTAAAGAACCTAAGTTGGGGAACCATGTCAGAACACCATTTTCAAAAAGTAACAAGGGCCCAGCATTTGACTAATATGTATTTAGGAAAAAAAATCTTCTTAAAAATATTAAAAATTATTTGTCTCCCAGACAGAGAAAAATGTTTCCCCAAAATCTGAACTAAATATTTTTGTGAGCCAGGCATTATCGGGAACCATCAACAATAAATAAACCAAAATGCTATGGTCTTTTCCCTGAATCATAACATATGCATTACGGAATATACATCTCACAAAATTCTTAGATGCCTCATTAATTCCCTGATCCATTTCTTCATGCACTACTGAAACTAAGGTGACCTTTCACAAATCAAACTATGCATACAGCAGACAGTTGTCCTTTCTACTGGAGAAATTTCATTTTTAGGGGAACATTACTAACTGAAGAAATAAGCTTTCAGCTGCATTCATGTCTTAGACTCAATAAAGGATAAGGATAGGGTATTTATCCCATGAGTGAACACCCTGAAGCAGTAATACGTGGTTGGCTTAAAGGAGATCTAAGAATCTCTGTTTGACAGACTGGCCACTTTCCAAATGAGAAATCAATGACTCTGTATTCTGGGTAAAGAAAAGCCAGGATGGTTTATGACTTGTTCTGCATATAGTGTGGATTCAGCCAAGCTCTGAATCACACACAGTTGAAGACAGTAAAAGTAACATCCCATGTCCAGTGAGGTCATCAGCAGCATAAGGTACATTCTGTCAGGACTCTGCACAGACAGTGGCTTGCTAGATTTTGGAAATCAGCCTGTAGAAAGACAAATATACATAGCCAGAAAAAGGGGCAATTACATTGTTGGGTTTCAGTGCCTAGGATAGGCAGCTGACTAGATGCAGGCTGGTTTTATTTCTGGCAGTGGCTAAAACGTAATTTTGTCTGCAGGAATAGCACACACCTCCATAATAGCTGTAGTGTTCTGAACAAACTGAAATTCTATTTAGCTGTCAAAAGCAATGCCTATATACTTAATTACTTTTTAAAAATCCCCAAACAAACAAAGTCAAAAACCCTAAAAAATCTGGTGTACAGACTTTACACTATTTGGTATGTCATTGCTACAATCACACAGGAGCAGACAGAGAGGGCCACACATTCTGAGGGATTGATCATAATGCTCAAAGACATCAAAACTCGACCAAACAAAAGAGGTTAATGAAAGTGTTAAATTATAACAACAAACAAAAAACCAGACATAGGACTTAGTAATATTTTTCCCAGAAATTTTTCACATTTTTTACAGCAACATCAATAAAATTACTCACACTCTTAAGAAAGACACATTAAAAAAAAAAAAAAAAAAGGCAAAAAACAATCCTTTGCATTCTTCAGGTTGTCCTCCTCCGTTTGTTTACTCTCCTGTTGGGCTGACAGTCTTTGAGAACTTACAGCCCCACCCCATTTATAATGTTTTTGGTGAACTCACACCAGTGTACTAAATCAAAATATCCTTTATTCAGCTCGAGGTTTCTATGAGCAAATAACAGCCTGTAGGGATTCGGTGCATCAGCTGCTTAAAAGATAAACCTACCCAGCTTGATGAAAACTCTTCGCCACTTTCCTGTTGAGAGAAAATGGTTACACATTTCTAATAAATGAAGCAGGAACTGTCATTTTTTTGGCAAACTGATAACTAGCTCTAACAGCCGCATTGCCACAAGTTGCTTTTCCAAAGTAATTACCATCAGGCTCCCTGTGGTATGCAGTGTTTAACACATTTCTTCTGTGTTAATGAATGCAAAAGCAGGCAACACCACTATTAGTAATCGCTTTTTATTCGTAGTCCTCATTTTCCAGATAGGTCACATTAAACACAGCCATTAAACAATAGCGGTTGAGAAAATCCATACAATGTATGCTGCTTTTGTTTGTTATTTTGTGTCATTCACCAGTCATTGGTGCAACTTTGAGCCGTATGGGGAGACAGGGGCTGATAAATGAGAATGCCAACCTGTATCACAATTGGGCCAGAGAAGTCAAAACCTTAATCAGATTTCATTCAATTACACTTCAAGTCAACAAATCTTGATAGCCAAAACTCCCATTTAAATTAATGCAATAATAATTGCTGCCTGATGTCAAAAGAAAGCAAATAAACAATAATGAGTGGGTGTATGTTATGCTAGGCTCCAGGCTCCTCCTTGACCTCAGCAATTTCCCTTCCATTTGACAGCAAGCAACATAAAAGCTTGTTTGAATGGTGTATCTTGCTCCACTATGAACAAAGTTTGACTTCCAGGGGTAACTTGGATTGGGAAACCTCTATTCCTAAGTGGCAGATCACAGTTCAGGAGAATCTGTTTCCTCATAAATATACCAATAAAGAAAAAAAAATAAGGAAAAAAAAGGGTTTGATTTTGAGTTCTGATTTGATTGGCTAATTGTATAAGGAACTCCCAGTTGCTGGCTTTTGTTAATTAAAAAAAGATACAGAATGTCTTATTTGCTATTCACAGTGTACAGTACAAATTTATTAGTTGCTTAACTTGCCTCCCTCAACTCCAACTTTCCTTTTATAATCTTGTGGCAGATATTTCCTTTCGGTTTTATAAAGCATGTGTGTAAAAAATGAGAGAAATAACTCATAAACTTTATCTTTCATTGCTGCCTCTTTCTCCAACAGTGATAGTAGAGATACCATGGAGAAAAAACACTTCAAATTCTTTTGTGTGCAAAACGTCCTTTACACACAGTCATGTTAATTTTGACTGAACCAGCAAAACTCACATCGTATAAGCTCTGCTGGTTTATTGGTTGAATGTATCCATTCTAAATTGTGAAATATATTTTTAACCTGGGATATTCTTATACTGGGAAGCAGTATGCCAGAGTTCTACAAAACAAGGCAGTTGAAAGACAAATTAAAGAAAAGCAAGATTACCTAAACTCTTCTATAAAGCTGTGAGTCATGAATTCTGAATTACCTCGGAGTGGTAAATAAATAATCACTACTAAATACAGATAATGTGTTAAACAGCTAAAGCTAGTAAATCACTAGTGACAGAGAGCCTTAAGGTAAATTCCTCTTACTTTGGCACAGCCCTTTCTCAGAATGTTGTGGTTTTATGTCTTCAGAAACATACAATGAATTGTACAATTGGTTACTCAGTGTTAAAATCATTTATAAAATACACAAATTTCCATCACTTGACTGCATTTACATACTGGCTTAGATTTTGCTGAATTATGGATCTCACTGGCAGAGCTAAAGACTTGGTGCACAGACACTGAAGTGATGGGCACCACGGAAATACGTAGAAAAGACTGATCAAACAATAAGAAATCCTCTCCACTATGGAATTTCAAGCTATCAAGCTATCAAGCAAAACCAATCTCGGGTCTCCTGGCCAAAAAAGAAATAAAATTATATAACACAGACAACACCACATTTTAGATACATAAATTGTCCAAAACATGGAGAGTAGCTAGATAAGACATGTACAAGATCCTTCCTTTTGCATGTAATTGTAGACTTTTTTTAACAGGAGCTAAAAGCAAACTGTCAGAATTGGTGTCTCCCAAAGACAATTCATTGTAGGACTGACTAGCTAAAATCACCATTTAAATGCAATCCCAAAACCAAAATAGGCTGTTGGGTCAACTTTTTTTCTTGAACTGATAAAAAACTATGGCTTGTGGTATTTCAGATTGCCAACCCCTTTTATAAATGTTTTTATAGTACTGATTAAATTTAAGAAACCAAATACAGATTTTTTAAACAATGTGCCTTAGTGGCATTTCCAGCATAGTATCTGAATTATATAAGGGACAAATCCTGAGCTAAATATTTTATTCTTCTGTGTTTTCTTGTACTGTGGAAGTCCACTTGTTCTTTTCTAAGTTTCATCTGAAAGTAATTTTGAATTTTTCAAATGCAATAAAAACACTCTTAGGAAACAATAATAAAAAGTAGAAACTATATTCCAAGTTATTGTAAGTTATTCTGCAAATATTATTCAGATCACGTGAAAACCTGACTAAAAACACCCCCTAGAATAAGCAGTATTTATCTAGAACTGCAGTAAGCAATTGCACATTCTAAAGAATCAGATAAAATACTGCGCATGCCACATTGGCATTGGCGTATTTTTCAGCTCTATAAACTTAATACCAAAACTCTGAAAATGGTGGCATCTCTGAAGAAGTCAATCAAATATCCTACATTGAACAGACTGGCTGCATGTGTTGGGAAAAAAAACCCAAGGAGGTTCCAGATGTTGGTTCGAGTGTAATTTTTGTTATTAAACATGGGTTTGCAATAGAAGCTTCTACAAGGACTTGCACATAACCATGACTGATGGATGTATTTCTAGGCTGTTCAGTTAGCTCCATCAGCTCACTCAAACACATTTTGAACAGATTATGTACTGCAGTACTTCGTAGACCATACATTAAACAAGAGACTTTGCTCTGAGGCGCTGCTTCCCATATTCCATGGGGAAAAGGAAGCAGGAAAAAACAAAACTCATAGAGTTCGACAGCTACCGAGGCAACACTTGCCATTTACAATATAAGCCCAAATATTTTTGCAACACAACTATATATTAATTTAATAAAATACACAATATAGCTCTTATACACTGAACAATTTGGCTCATATGCACTGAATCTGCAATAAATCAATAAAAATATGTCATTTGATGTAAACACACTGAATCTTCTTACATTTGCACATTTAAATGACCATGTGATTTTTGTGGATGTCTGACATTTTCACTTTCCTGAGCTATTTTAGTGTCCACAAATAAATAAAAAAGTGTTAATAATGTTAATTTCTTTTCTGTATTACCCTTAAGGTAACTCTTTTTTTCCCAAACTTTATTGTTCTTCCTTTTCTTTTTTTTTTTAAAACTTACCACTAACTATTTATAGCTTTGTTGGACACTAAAACGCTAAATAGATATTAAAATCTTTTTTTTTTTCATTTTATCAAGTGAATTAGCTTATGTGTGTGCAGGACAAGATGGACTATATCATTTTACATTTAACCTTAATATGATATGTAGTGTTTCATTAATGATGAGGATATGTTTTCTTGAATAATGATCTGGAATGGTTCTTTTTGTTTTATTACTCTTTTTTTTTTCTTTTTTTCATATTTGTGGCAGATAACTTTGTACATAAATGTTTACCACAAATGAATGTTAATGTTTGGCGTCGCTTGGACTACTACAAGAACTCTTTATAGGACTTTCAGTAGAAGCCTGTGGTGGCTGCTGGAAATTCACCACAGATCAGCATTATTCAACCCTGTTTTTCTTGGGGTTTATACGTAAACAGTAAAGTCAGCATCAGCTATTGAGGACAGTCTTAAAGTATCAGACGTATTTCCATTCCATCTTTCTCACACTTTCCTATCAGATTGTCAAAATGGCACTGTCTTTCCTTCTTTCATTTTGTTCTTGGTGTACTTGACTCTGTCCTAATGAAAGTTTGGTCAAAATGAAACCAGTGTTATCTGTCAAAAAGAAAGAGCAGTGAAAAGAACATACTTGTGGGCACTTCAGATGTTCACTAAAAGCCTTAAAGCAGCATTGGTCTTCCTTCATTCCTGTAATTCTGTTACAACCAGGGAATTTATTTATTTATTTACTTTCAATCAGCAGAAGAGGAATGCAACTGCCAGCCTGTCCTTATTTTCCCCCTCACTTTCTGATGGCCACAGGGTCGCTTCCCCGACAGTCCTGCAAGAGCTTGTCTATTTCTCTCACAACTTCCTCGGCATCCACCGACTCCCTGCCTAGGTCCCGGGCGGAACGGTCTAACTGCTCCAGAACAGAGTCCATCTCACTCGAGTCTCGGCTCACTCGGGAGTGCACGTCTGCAAAGGCCCTAGCCATCTGATCTGATGCAATGAAGGAAGCGTCCTTTGACTGTTTACTGGGCGATAGATACTGACTGTCAGTTGACAAGTACTGGCTGTTTGGTTCAGCCAAGGCTCCTGATTTCACTTCACAACCATCCAGTGGTCCTTTTGTTGAGGTGCAAGGCTCGATGCATGTCTTGGTTGGGCTGCTCGATGCTGAGGGAACCTCCTGAAGCAGAGGACTCAGGGCACGTTTGGCTTTTAAGTAAGGTTTAACATTGGCAATGAGAATAGTGTGCTCTCTCTTGTCTTTCCCAAATGTACAAAAAGTCTTTTTCCCAGTGGGATTCACAGTTTCATATGTCTCAGTCTCAACATTAGCTTCAACTGTGGGTACAAAGAGATTTGTGCGATAATCTGCATTCTCAGCCTGACTGGCTGCAGGGAACTGTGGCATCCAACACCTGTCAGAATGACCAAGCACTCTGCATTCATCTGTGCAGTTAACACATTCTTCTTGTTCTGCAAAACAAAGGAGAAAGAGAAAAAACTCTAATTATAAGTGGATTTATTTAGACTAATGCATAGGCTATGATCATCACGTGATGGGCTTACTTGACATCTGGTTTCTTAATTACGGAGAAAAAGAAGAAGCTATAATTAAAATATTTCAGAAGGTTTGCATAAACCTGTTAGTTGAGACAATAGATTTATTTAACTCTGTTCTCCACATATTAAAGCATTCACACAGCCCAATGGAAGTATAAAGGGGTCATTAGAGAATCATTCTCAGTGGAATTGAGCTTCATCTGTAAACTAATCTGCTGTAGAAATCTTTTAGGCTTTGTTCTGTAAAACTCATACTAAAAAGAGTGAACAGTACTTAGGGAACTCAAAAGGAATTATAAGGATTAATTTTTCAAATCAAATAACTGAGCAGTGACTGCCTTTCTGGAAATACAAACACTTCATAAAAATCAGCAAGCTGTTTTTTCTTTTTTTGTCACCTCCATCTCATTTGTAATTGTTATGTTGTGTGACAGTCACAAAATAAAAAGGTTTTCTTAAAAAGCCTACTTTTCCTGCTGAGAACAGAGAACTAGAATCTTCCATCAGTATGCATTAAATACAAGCTTGTCAAAAAGTGCATATTGCAATTTTATTAGACATGAGTATGGATCATGTAATCAGTTTTATCCTTTTTTGTTTTGGTGCAAGTAAGTGAAAATGGATTTGCTCAATACATACAATTTGGAGGAATGACAAACAGTGACACACTATTTGAACTGATGATGTTTTCAGATAGGATTTCTATATCCTCATTTTATTCAAAGAATATTATTAAATGAGATTCCTTTGCTACACTTTTAGAACATAAGTTTTAATACTTCCTGTTATACAATTCAAAGAAAACTTTCTGTTTTAAAAACCTTGTCTTGTGTGTCATTTACTTTTAATAGGTTACATTTGGGCCAATATTTACTGTCTTATAATTGTACTCACAACTCTAACCAAGTATCAGGGATAAGAAAAATAATAAATAAAATAAATACTTTTGTCATCTCTGGGTTTCAGTTAACTCTGCATTGATCTTTAGGTATTAATCATTTTTCGTTAACAAAATGGGCAGATGGGTTCAATACTCATTTTATTTGAGGAATTTAGTATTTAAGAAATGCCTGGAATTACAGTTAGACAAAAACTGTTAGTATACTGTTAAATATAAAGGATTAAACACACATAGAGAGACA
The DNA here is from genome assembly GCA_013397055.1 of Pachycephala philippinensis. Classification (NCBI taxonomy): domain Eukaryota; kingdom Metazoa; phylum Chordata; class Aves; order Passeriformes; genus Pachycephala; species Pachycephala philippinensis. Next base: position 232,885 of record VWZT01014689.1, on the reverse strand, counting down.
TGCAAAACAAGTCTTCAGAAAAGCAGAACAAACATGTTGACCCAAAGATGGGGAGAATTTAAGCAATCATCATCTTTCTAAATCAGAAAACAAATTCCTACTAATCTTATATCACTACCTAATTAATGGATGATTGTACTGCAGAAACAGGAGAAAAGAAACACCAAAGGTGCTGTTGGAATCCAAGAATGTAAACAGTTTTTCACATTTCTATAAAGATACGAATAAATAGGACTTAAATTAAACTAAAATTGTATTATGTCACAGTGATATTAAACTGGGATAATTTGCTCAGAACTGATACTTGTCAATGATACAGTTGCGTGAAAAAGTGTCATTCTGTATATGGGATTCCTTCCTTGAAGACTTTAAAATCTAAGTCTCGTGTAAGCCCTGAAAAAATACCAAAAGCAAGAGAGAATTAGGTACAGGGACAGCAAAACAAAGTGATTGTTGAGGAAAGGATATAACATAAAGGCTTTAAACATAAAATTCATAGAAGTGAGTCAGCCTCAGCTGTGTACCTGGTAAAATCATGGAACAGATCTTCCTGGAAGATGTATCAAAACATATGGAAGATGGGGAGGTGATTAGACACAGACAACAAGGCTTCACTGAGGACAGATTGTGTCTGACTAATGTGGTGGCTTTCTACGATGGAGTGACTGCATCAGTGGACAAGGCAAAGTGTTTTGTCAGGCCGTTGATATGGTCAAATATTGATATGAACACAATATTCTTGATGCTAAATTGGAGATTGATGGATTTGCTGATGGACTGTCAGATCAATAAGGTACTGGCTGGATGGTCACATGCAAAGAGTTGCAGTCAATGTCCAAGTGGAAACCAATAATGAGAGGTGTCCCTCCAGGGTCCACATTGGGACCAACATTATTTATTATCTGCATTAATGAGATTGACAATGGAACTGAGTGCACCCTCAGATCACAGCAGGCTGAGTGGTGCCTCTGATTTGCTGGAGGGAAGGGGTGCCATCCAGAGGGACTGTGACAGGCTTGAGAGGTGGGGGCCAAGTGAAAGTTCAACAAGTCCAAGTGCAAGGTCCTGCACCTGGGTTGGAGAATTCACCAGTACCACCACAGACCGGGAAATGGATGGATTGAGAGGAGATCTGTTGAGAAGGATTGGGGATACTGGTGGATGAAAAGTTGGACATGAGCCAGCAGTGTGTTCTCACAGCCTAGACAGCCAATTGTGTCCTGGGCTGTATAAACTGAAAGAAAGCAGATTTAGATTGTACATGAGGTAGAAACTCTTTGATATGAGAGTAGTGAGACACTGGAACAGATTTCCCAGATAAATTGTGGATGTCCCATCACTGGAAGATTTCAAAGTCAGGTCAGACAGGACCTTGAGCCACCTGATCTTGTGATGGACATTCCTGCCCATGGTAGATATTTCAAGGTCCTTTCTGACCCAAACCATTCAATGATTCTATGATCTCCAAGAAAAACTAATCCACATGCTGGTTTTAGTATATAATAAAAACTAAAATTACAAAATCAATTACAAAATTAAAAAATAAATGATGCATAAAATTACAAAATTAAAAAATAAATTATGAAAAACAGGAGTAAAATAACCCCAACCTTGGGACTGTAACACAGTGGCAAAACTGAAAAGGATTTAAGGAAGAAATTTAAGTTTGCTGTGTTTGATTTTACTTCACTTGAATGAGATGGCATTGGTATGCATAACCGCAGAGACAACATATGTGTGGCAATTGCTTAATGAAATGGGAGCCATACAAATGAAGGACATAGCTATACACCTCATTCCACCCATTAGTTCACCTCCACTAAAGTTCTCCGTATCTAGTTTTCTGGAGCTTCTACAGCAACAAACAGCTGCTGCTTAAAACAGCCAAGTGAAACTGCTCCTCTCTCTCTCTCTCTAAAAAAAAAAAATCCCCAAGCAAGCAAACAACCTTCCCCTCCTCCAAAGAAACACACCCAGAAACATAAAGCTCCACAAAACAAACCAAATCAATATTTTTTTGAAAACACCCTCATGTTCCTGATCCTTCGGAGTAGATTTATGGCAATCTCAGCCTCTGGCTTTAAAAGTGGACTTAGAGAAATAGAACAAATAGGTGTTTTCTTTAAGATTTTCCCTAACAATATCTAAAGTTATTTTTCTCTTACCTGGAATTCATGACAATGCTGAGTAAAAGCTTTCTGGCGCTTTTAAAGGTTTACCTAATCAACTAATCAGCTTTCCAACTAACTTTTATGTTGTAAGCTTAATCATCCTTTGTATGGATATTTGTAAACAATTTTGTTGCTTTATGACAAAAGATAAAAATAATACCCTCCTGCATGTTAGCTACCATAAAAAGCTCAGAACTGCACTATCAATGGACCAGTACATTTCTCTGCTCCTCTCTTTTCAATTACTCTATCAAAGCAAGATCCCTATTTGCTCCTTCCTTTCTCACATAAAAATCACCCAAACATTACAGTCTATTGCATTATGCCACAAAAAGGCCATCTCTAGAAGGGAAACTCTTTCTGTCTTTCAGGTAGTAGTTCTACGTCATATTATCTTAAAATACATTAAATAAATATTAATATATATCTATATACAATTCTCTGCTGTCTACATTGACAACATTATATATATATATATATATATATATGAAATATAGAACAGGGAAATTCTATTTTGACACTGACTCTTTTTCTAAAACTCGAATGAACTATATTTCTTTAAAAAAGAATATTCCCTAAACTACGATTGAAACGTACAAACTCAAGATGAAAGGTAAAGATCAGAGAAGTTCTCAGTATTGTAAACTTATTCAGTAGGTATTCAGTACTGTGCGAAAAAATATGCTTTGAGATTTTCAACACTCATTAGGTTAATTTATTGCAACCAAGTTACGTTTGAAGATTTCTGTTTTTAGCTCTCACACACGTGAATACACATACACTGCTATGAGGAGGGATCTTACAGTCTTTAGATTATTCATTACTGCCAACAAAAATACAAATTTTGCTGGCAATCTCTAGGTAAAAGAGATATACATCATATAGCATATATATGTTATGTATATATTGCATGCTGTATCTTTTTTCCCCTTCTCATTTCCTGTATTTGTTAAAGCAATTTTTATACTTGCATTCCTACTCACTGTATTGACTAACTTTCCATTTCTGCTCCCTGGACATCGTAGCAGCCACTGAATTAAATATGAAGCCAAAAAAACAAAAAAAAAAGTACTGAATGTCCTTGAATTGAAACCCACCTGCATTGCATGAGCTTTGGTGTTCTAGCCCTGAAAATTTACATCTTTTCATTTCACTCTTTTATGTCACATCATAGGGAACGGATTTTGAGTATTGATTATCATACATTATAAGCTGCTTGTCTCACCATTAGCCTGTAATTTTGACTGCTACAGCCAGCACACAGTGAAGAAAATCGAACAGGGACTTTTGTACTAGTAGCAGAAACTACAAACATGAAGCGAACTGTCACCACCAAGGGCCAAATTAGTACATATGAGAAAATAGACTCGATGTAAAGGTAAATATATAAATATATGTATGTAAAATAGGTCATACACTGTGCTGTACAGCAAGATGTGCTGGTAGAGTGATACGCACCATCAGTCTTTATCTCTGTGCTTCTCTCCCTCCTGTTGAAAATAAACCCTTAACAGTGCATGTGTGTACAATAAACAGAAGCAGTCTAGAGGTTTTCCTAACTCTCAGGAGCTTTAAGGGTAAACAGTCAGAAGTGCTTTATGCACTTAGGGGACAACATACACTAAAATAGAATTGCTAAATTATCAGCCGTAGAAAGAAAAGGAAACAAGATATCTGTAAACAACAGTCGCCTGCATAGGAAACGTATTCTGGATGGAAATTTAAAGATGGTGTAGGATGAAAGTTATATTGACAACATATAAAATGCAATGCAAGGTATGTATTTTGGTGCAGCAGAAGACATATCTTACATATTTTATTCTATTACCAGAGGAGCTATATTTAACATCATCCTTCCATAGCAAGCTAAAAGAAAAAGATTATTTTATTGTGGTATCTACAATTTCCTACATTTTCTTTATAAATATTGTGAACAGAATTAATTATGGGTACTGATTTCACCCTAAATATACTGCACTATGAAGTTAATTAATTAATGCTTTAGATAGCTGGCTCCTTTCAAAAGCTAAAACAGAGATATCTTATTTTGATTCACTAATTATATGAAATTTGCATAATGATAACAAAGAAGAAGCTCAAGAATTATTATTTTTTTAAAAATAGTAACTCAGGGTGGACGCATCAAGTCAATAAATACAATATTTTCTGCAACTTAAGTGCACTCTTACAATTTAAATTACACATACATGCAAAGCAGAAAAACAAATGTAAGGTAAACATCAGCATGCAAACATTTCCAATAAATATTTTACGCACTGTGTTTATAGGATGAAGGATACTATAGTCTGTATTGAAGTACTCCATACAATTTAATACCAAATATCAAGATTCCCATATATGGAAAATCAGACTATAAATATATGTATATGCACATATACATATATGCTTTTTATATATTTATGTAAATAAATGAATCTATGTATATTTAAAGTCTGATTTCTACGATATAAAAGCCTGGATATATAACTAGGCACAGACTTAGACCTACACTTAGACCTATGCCGTCCTATTGCTCACAAAACCTGTAAATTATTTTATCAAATTGTATTTGGAATTAAACAAGGCAGACAGAGTTCAGATCATTATAATTTGTAAGATTTGAACTGATAAAGAGTCATTCCAGTGCATTCTTTTCTAAGAACTTCTTACAAAATATTTAAAAATGTAGCTTTTATTGCCATTTGTTCATTGATAAAGACTAAATAAGAATATGGCTAGATAAGTACATGAATAACACTAAGTATTTTAAAATGTCAGTAGCTTTTGTTATTTTTCATTGTCCTAGGAAAGCCTATCTTTCAAGTATCCTTTTTTCTCTTTCAATGGGGGATGTCTAGTTTTTACTATTGAATAAACACCTTCTTCTAACTATTTTTTAAATTCCCTTCTATAAATATGGAAGCTAAAAATAAGCATTAATTTTCAGGGGTGGTTCATAGGTTGATTCAGTTGACTGGAATGACTATCAGCTAACAGGTCCAAATAAAAAATAAATCAGAGGACCCATTTTAAAATGTATGCCACCTTCTTTTTGAAAACATGCAGTTTCACAATACCTTCACTCTTGCAATGCTCTATTCTTCAATGCATTACAGAGAATAGTAAAGCACATCTTTGATGACCCTTTTTTCACATGACAAAGAAAAAGGTCTGCCTGTGAATGCATACATAGACTTCACACTGACTTGTCTGGGAGATTGATTCCTTTCACTCTTGATGTTGTGAATTTGTGTTCATTATTGAAAATATTTCCATTTAGAATTTACTCAGTAATGGAACAAGGTGTAAAATTCTCTGCAGGTTCTATTTCTCTGGTCTAACCACAAACACTCTATTCTTTACCGTGAGGGTGGTTAGGTGCTGGAACAGGTTGTCCCATTGCTGGAAGTGTCCAAGGCCAGGCTGGATGGGGCTTTGAGCAACCTGGTTTAGTGGAAGGTGTCCCTGCCCACGACAGGGCAGTTGGAACTAGAAGATTTTAAGATCACTTCCAACCCAAACCATTCTATGATTCTGTGTAAAAAAACCTCCACCAACACCAGTACTTGCTTTAGACTAATAAAATAATGTTATGCTTCATATTTTTAATACCTTAAATAGATATGAAAGATCTGTATTTTCTGTACATATGTGTAAGCAGATGGACAATAAATGCCACATAATATCTAACAGAGAATGTAATTAACTCTGCTTTTCAGAACTTCAGTAATTCCTAAAATATGACCAGAAAACCTCACAGAATTTACATGAAATTGTTGCTTTTTTTTTTTTTTTTTTTTTTTAATTTGAGACAGGCAATTGCCTTTTACTAAAGAACTGGAAAGACTATAAGTAGATATTTATTACAGGAGAAAAATAATGTGTGCTTTGGCATGTCCTAAATACTGGGTCTATATGACATTTCTATTGAGAACAATCAGCTAAAGCACTACTTCTGTGGTTGGATTTCTGTTTAATTACAATTGATTTTGACATAAATGAGCAGAGGTAAACAAATACTTCTATACTTCTCTGGCTGTTATTAAACAGAGCTGTCTCCTATTTGAGTATTTATATTGGCTTGTCTGTTTAAAGGCTCCTTTCAGTCAGGCAAAGCAATTATGTAGCTCAGATTAGCAAAATGACTAGCAGTAAAATGAAGAGTGGACTGCCACATTTTTAAACCTCTTGGATCTCACGTTTTTCTCCTGACATTACAAATACAAGTTTCTGAGGTTTATAATCCTTACCCAGTTTCCCACGGGTGATGTTGGGTTTTTGTTTGGTTGCTTTTGTTCGCTTGTTTTCTGGACACAGGATAAAGACAATATATGTTTTATATTGTTATGACATGAAATGCTTCAAAAGCCATAAAAACATGATGGCCTATGGATTTAATTCTAGTTCACATTTGTCCCAGACGATAAATATTGGAGGAATATTTCAGGATTACAGGCAGCACTATGGAAAATTTAAAACATTTCTTACAGAAGCATGCTTTAATTAAATACTTACAATTTAATGACAATCACATATTTTTATCTAAAAACAATATAAGAGAAAGAAAATATTTGTGTTACCTGAAAATTTTCCATCCTCACAGCGGGCTGGTCCACAGATCCCAACAATGGGTCTTTGGCCTCTGCCTTGCTGTTCTGGAGGCAAATCAGACCTGTGAGTCACAGACAGGGATAGGCTCTGCTTCCAAAATTCACAACAATATCAAAACTTCTGCAGCAGAAAAACAGCTTCTACCTTTGGCCCGGACACAGCTCACGGCCCTTGAATTTTTTCATTATTTTTCTCAATGATAAAAACCCACACATTTATAGTTGGCAGTAAACTGAAAATGTCTAACTAGTAAAAAGCATGTCTCATTTCTTCCTAATAGAGGAGAAAGAGAAGGATGGACACCCAGTCTTGATTTCCAGTGTTTGCCTATAAGTTGACTGGCCCTGACTCTTAATTTGCAGTGAAAGGACCATACAACAGTCATGAAACAGTCATTTTGGTCTCTTCCCCATCCCACATAAAAAGTCTTCGTAGCCCAGGGCTGCAGGGAGCAAATGTACAAAGGCTAGATGTGCCAGCCCTGCACTTAGCTGAGAAGCTACTGGGAAACCTTAGCAATATGACACATTGATAGTTTTAAACTGTAAATCTTTGTTGTAGAGCCCCAAAGCTGTTTCCTGAGAAAGAAGGAAAACTAAACTGCAGCAATTAAGAGACGAGAACAGCCTCGTGGATCTGTTAGAAAGCACATTTTTAATATAGCACATTTTCGCTCTTGATCAAGGCAGTGCCAAGGATATTACAATGGGATTGTCTCAGCACTAGCATCTACAAATGCAATGACTTAAATCTGAAAGCTAACTGAATTTGTGTAATCATTTACACAATTTGCATGATATTCACATTATTTTTACTAACTTTATTGTGAGCTAGCCATAATTACAGTATCAATGATTTCCATATCTAATTTGCAGCATTTAGTAAATGCTGCATATTGTAGTGTGGCAGTGTTTAGTAATCTAGTCATTAACCAGGACCATTGTGAGCCATCCTATACAAATATTAACAGATTGAATAGTTAGAGACAAAAGGTAACAAGTGATTATGACAAACAAAAGCAATGAATGGGAAGGAAAGGCAACATTAATGAAAATATTATCACGCTGTTGACATTTCCTGAAAATACCAATATAAAAGCTCTATAATTTAAAGGAGCTGTTCCCATCTGTCACATCATCAAGCCACCAACGATGAGCTATATGTTACACTACTGAACCTTCCTTACCAGTTGCCAACTATCTCAGTACACAAATCTTTAATTAGAAGGCACCAAGATTTTCACTTTGCAAGCTTGCCTCAAATTTGGATATGACAACTTGTTTACAGATATTGACTAAGGAGGGTGCCACTGAGGAGAGAGACATGACAGGCTTCTGAAGAAATCTTTATGTTCTTTTGATGTTTACATCCTGACTGTAGGTAGACTGCTGAATGGAAGTCTGTCAGCTTCTGTGTAGGAGCTTGGTTTTGCCCAAAACAAAATCAATGCAGTTAACACTCTTCAAATGCTATCTGTTTTCCTTTGCAAAGTCTCATAGAAATAATTACAAAGGCTACATGGATTCTGAACCATTCAAAATCTGGTCACTTTGGTGAAAGAGAGTATTTTCCTCCACATTCTTGCCAGTATGCCTGGATTTACATTCAAAATCTCCTTTAACAGCCATAATGAGACCATGACTGTTTTATGCATATTGATGGAAAAGCCTACTGGGTATCATCCTCTGCTTTAAAAGGTTGATGTCCTAAGCAGGTCATATACTTTGGACTTCACGGAAGGTAGAATGCATCTGACAGAACTGGAGAAAGAACACAGTTTTCATGATGCTGCTCTCAGAAAAAACTTTAGGTTGTCTAGATATCTTAAGGAGCTCTCACTTGGACATAGAGAAATTATTTAAGAGTTTCATATAGAGTTTTCCCCATGCTAAGTAACATATTCATTATTGTATGATTAGATGGTCCCTTAGACTATTATTTAGGAGATTGCTGTTGTGTTATTATCACCTTCGAAAGAGATTTGCGGAATGGGATTACCCTTGTTCCAATTTATGAAGAACCCACATTCTCTTAGCAATTTAAGTTTCATAATGCTATCCTACTTAACTTTCTGCCTAGATAGTGCTCCAATTAGATCAATCAGAAAGGGTAATTAAGGATGCCTTTTTCAAATCTGACTCTCTAAATAGAACTAGTTTGGCGAAGAGAATTATACATGTAAACAGATTCAACACCACATTTTCAGAGTCTCCATGATCAGTGACTTAATTTCTGAAAGACACATACTGAAGATGCCTTCAGAATATTCATATCTTCCTTTTCCCAGATCCTTCACCAAGAACTATAAGTTACAGATTGCCTTCTTATATTTCAAGGATTGAGGAGATTATAGATATTAACACCACTAATACAGAAAAATCTCTCCTACTAGTTACATTTATGTGCAGCAGTTCAGCCGCTCATCTGAAAGTTACCTTTTTATTTGTCATCTTTTCATTTGTTATAGCTTCAATTTCTGAACTGATGTCAGAATACTTTGATGTGACAAAAGATAGCTTTAAGAAAAATTGTCAATTTAGGAACTATTTCCAAAGATGCTGCCACTATGCGTTCTTTGTTTTTACTAATATCTTCACTTTTTAAGCCTGCTAACTATTGGAAGCTATTTTTCTGGTGTCTAGCAACCTCTAATCTGAGCCATGTTCTTATAAAAAGTGTATTTTAGTCTTGGAGATAGACTTAAAAGCTAATTACATACATCACCGCCAAGTAAGATGCAGTCAGAGTAAAATCTGTTAGCTGTGCCCTCAGCTTACTTATCTGAACACCCTACAAAGGAAATCAGCAGTGAAGCATTAGATAAGTTAAACACTGTTCTGGTAAAGCAAGTAAAAGATGCAGCTGCTAAAGTTAAAACTGCAGAAGGATTCAGAATAAGCCAGTTAGTATCAGTCTATCGACATCCTTTAAGACAATCTTTACTCTGTAGAGGTGATGAAGATACTACACCCCTAGAAATGGAGAAGACATGCTATAAAATGCAGTAAAACCTATTCTAAATATGGATCATTGTCAAATTTCTCAGGATATTTAAAGCAATCTTTTCATTTACTGGAACTTATCGCTATAATATTTACTTGATTTAGGGTTTCATGTATGCTTTCCAACATGACTTGATTTTAATGGGTCCCACTCCTCCCAGGCTTATTGTTGTATTGGAAAAAAAAGGCAAGAGTTATTATTAGCTTATTATTAGATATCTGAGTATCACAGATAATGGAAAGTAGAGAAATCTGAGCCCCAATATCTACTCCATGGTTCTTCAAAAACAGCCTCTGGGTTTCCTAATAAAAATGTAGCTTTGTTTTGTTTTTCTTTAAGAAGAAGAATTGCTTTAATTCCCAAGGAGACAAAAATAAAGCATTATATCTGAAAGTAAGGCTCAGCCTGACCTTGAACAAATTCTGTAAGGAATTAGGGTAAGAAAAAATTGTCTTATGGGAAAAAGAATCAACCTTTTTGTTGTTGTTTTGTGTCCACCTGTTACACAGGTTCCTGTGCTCAGGCATGGTATGTATACCACTTCTCAGGTACCTAAGAAACAGTCTAGCAGAGCTCTAAACTTATTTGTAAGCTCTCAAGTGACTCTCTGCAGTTCCAGCTGAAGATGGATACAAGGCAGCTAATTTGCTACCACCAAGGGAAAATGTTATAACATAAAAACATTGCCTCCCTTAGCTTCAAAACTGTCGAGTGCCTAGGGAGCCCGACTATTTGTAGAGCTGATACTACGCATATGCTTCCTCTGTAACTGTTACATGCATACATCTGGCATCTGTCTCTGTGTTAAACAGACTTAATTGTCCCTAGTATTACTATGTAGAAACCCTCTAACCTAGATGGGTAATGTGAAAGAAATAAATGAAAGGATTGAAACGATTTTTTTT
>VWZT01014689.1:168886-222172 GCA_013397055.1 Pachycephala philippinensis | reverse complement strand
TTTTTTTGTGGCATTGTTTTTTGCATTATTGGCAAGATATGCAATGAGCTCTGTACTACGGCTATAATAAAAATATTTTAGCTGTGCCTTCTGTGTAACTTTAGATAATGTTCTTCTCTTGGCATGACATTGGTACTTTGTAGTCTTTTAATCAAATGGGGAAATGGGGTTGTTTTAGCCGGAACTAGTCTTTTTGTTTTTTTCCTTACTTGATTGTTTAGGACCCCTCTTTTATCCACATCAGGCTTCAGAGCTTTTAATCATTTTCTAGACATAGCTGGACTGATTCTGAAGATATGTCATTTCTTTTTTTTTAGGTGTTTTTAGGGGGACTCTACATGTTAGTACATTATTCAGCTCACTTGCCAGCAAAGTCAAGACTCAGGCAAAGCATTTGATTTCAGATTTCAATATATTTTTAAAAGATCAAAGAGCGTGGAAAATCTTGTTCGTTGGTTAGACCATGCAGAACAGTAATGCTCTGAAAGATGGAGGTAGCTGCATAGAACTAATACTAAATTGAAGGCCTTTTGAAGTTACGTTAACCTTTGTGTCAATGTTCATCTCAAAATCCCCCAGCAAAGTAAAAAAATAAAATGCTTTTAATTGAGAAAACACACAGAAACTAGTTCTTCCTGTAAAATAAGAAAAAAAAAAGTTGCTGGTTTGACATCTGACATTAGTCATGATAGCAAAGATGAAACATCCTCAAGGTGCTTCTTCTACTAAGATTTATTTCTTTGAGCAAGACTATAAAGCATAGACTTTCCTAATGCAACTGTACCTGCCCAAGTCTATTTAGGACTCAGAGTAAGGCTATTCCTATAGTTGAGATCTTCTGAAGAGCCTGACTTCCTCCTACCAGTGCATTAAATCCTAGGGAGTAGGAAGACAGGCCATAGGTTTTTCACCCCTCCTGTTGAAGTTTTATTATCATGCAACAGAGAAGCAAACCATAGAGCTTTCATTTAATCTCCTGTTTAAGGGAGCGTTCTTGTCAGTCAAGGGACTGAATAAAAGCCCACAGGATGTAGATTCAGATGCTGAATATCAGTGTCATCAATGACATAGCAGCAGCTATAAAACAGAATAATTTCATTCAACAAACAAAGTCACATAATCTAATTTTTGACAATTCAAATTAGGCTAGAATTCTTATGGCATCTTTGGAGACGATGGAGAGGGATGGATTCAGAGAGCCATTCAGAATGCCACTGAAAGGCTCCAGACCTAAAATACTTCATAGGTAGGTCTGTGTGTCTTCATGTCCATGGAGTTGATGTCCTGAAGTTGTCTACATCTGTTTCAGGGATACATATCAATTGGTCTGCCTTTTCCTATAAGGTGAGTTAAGCTTTTCAGCACTCAGAAAATTGTCTGCTTTGAGTCTAAGAGCCCAATATTTCCTAAACTAATATAGGTGGGATTGAGGCGTGTAACTCAGCAATGGGTCCTGTTTTCCGCCATGTGCTCCTAATGCATTGTCCTCCCATTGGTAAGAAAATAGTCCCTCTGCAAACTAATAGCTAAATGACACCATGCACATATAACTTCTGGGATATCCACAGAATATTTGTCAGATAGAGTTTCATGGTATTTTTCCACTGAGCTATTTTCAGGAAAAAGCAAAGAAATTTCCTTCTTCCCTTATACTGTGCTAGCATGTTTATAACAAGCTACTACATTTTCTTTTACAAAAAAAAAAAAGTAGTTTTTTACTTTTTTGTGACAAAGTGCTGCACTTTGAATGCCTGAAGAAACACATTGGGATCTGATGTTCTTTACTGAGGAAAATTGTAGCTGATCCAGACCCTTCTTGCAGCTGCAGCCTTGACTCCAAGTTCATGTCAGAAGCATGGCAGGGAGCGACTTTGCTGACGTATAGATTCTTCCACAATTACAAAAGCAAGATATGGTGTGAAATGGCATTTTATTTTGTTTTTATTCCATAAATTTAGCAAGAGAAATCCAGATCAGATGATCAACTCTACTTTGTCTCCAGAACAAGCCAGCACATTGCCAACTTGACTGGAACATCATCCAGTCTCCTGAAGGAATCTGGGGGCAGAGCCAACTCTTCTGTCCAGGCATACCTTGCTTTTTGCAGCCCAGGCTCTTCTGGCTCACAGATCTAGCTGAATCCTTAACACAGCACAGTGCTGGACACCTTGCAAATTTATTGATCCAGAGCAGCATACTTGGAATTCCCACCAGTCACTAATTCCATTCTCAGAAACAATTATGATCTCAAAATTCCTATTTTAAAGGCTGAGTAGGACTGAGCTCTTTCATTCATTAAATCTGTTGCTTTCAAAATCAGCCCAAGTATTCCTTCTTTAAATACATTTTCAGTGAAAATTTGGCATGTGCTTTTTGATCCAACAATGTTAAATTGGTATTTCTCAGAGAGTCAGACTATGATGATAAACAACTGTCAACAACTTTGTTCATAAAATATCAGTCACAGTCTTCTGAAAAGCTGATACACTTGTTTAGCAGTTAATTTTTCTTTAAACATAATCAAGTGGAAAACCAGTGGTGGTAATCCTGTGAGTGGATCTCCACTATCAAATGATCCTGAGATATTTTACCACAGCTATATTTAGACACTGCAGCCTACTGGTCTACATGATATACAAATAAATTCCATTCCAGCTTGATGCTGCAAACTGTCTTCAAAGAGTTCATTTGCAGTTCATTGCACCTGCACTTCAAAATGTGTTTTGGGGCTTTCATTGGACAGAGTAGTAAGGCTAATATTCAAAAGATACACTGGGATAAAATATGCCAGGGTAGATATTTGCAGGTTTAGACCATGCTTTTTTTGGTAGCTAAGGGCTATTAAAAAGAAAATAATCATATTTTTAATAAAAATATAAAACTAGTATGGGGAAATAAAGGACAATTCCTTGTTAGGCTAAACACTCTGTATAAAAAGGTCTTATGTAAGTCTGATTTTCAAGACAAAAAACAAAAGAGAAGAAATAATATATTAAATCTAAATGTTTATGTAAACCATCTTCCCTAAAGTTTCCTATGACTAATTCATTAGAAATTAATTTGTTTGCAATCTTTCTTTGAAAAAATCATATCTAAAGTAATATATTTATTTTACTTACTGTGAAAATCTGTTTTATAAAACAATCAGCAAATGTTGTTCTGGAATATAATTGCCTATTAAATTTCAAAGAGGAAATCAAAGAGGGGTGAAAATACAGGATAAAACATTTCACACAGAGAGGGATATGTATATTTCAGTCACTCTTTATTTTCTGACTTTGGAAAGGAAAATACAGCATTTCCTATAAGCTTTCAGTGTCCCAGTTAGCCTGCTCAAACTATAATGACAACATGCATCTTTGATGACATGGATGAATACATCTAAAATTCAAGTCTTCCTTCTCGCAAAGCTGTAATCCAGTACAGAAGGTCAATGACAATCTGCCTTTTAAGGCCAACTGCTTGTGAGTAGTAAAGCAGCATTTTCTTGTTAGGATTTTTCTCTCTGCTTTGCTATCTGATTTCTGCAGGGACATGCATCTATTTACCACACTAAATCCTGTTGTTCATCTTTTGCATGTAACATATTCTTTGTTCATTTAGTAGAAGTAGACAAACAGAACTGGCTTTATTGTCAGCACTCTCCAAAGACGCAGTCAATGCAGATCTAGCTAATCCCCTCCTACTTATTATTCAGCAATCAGTGTCTGCCAATAGGATTTGGGAATCCCAAAAGGCAAGGTTTAAAGGGAAGGGTTAAATTCAGCTTGTGTAATGCCATTCTCTGTTCCTGGGATAATTCATCATATTTAAGGAATCTGTTCCATGGAGGGACCTGAGGCTGCCAATTAAAATAAATTAAACTAGATGGACAGCCATCTGAGTGAATGAGATCACTGTCATGATCTGAAGCAACTTTATTAATGGTGAGAAGCTATGTTGGTAGAGAAAGTTCTTTTAATCTGCTCCAAAGGCTCACATATTCCTTGCAGAAAGTTGCATTTGGGAGGTCTAGAGTTAAGCTCCCTGAGAAGCAACGATATTAAGAGAAACCTGCTGGGGTACTTGATTTAACATTAAAGTGAATTTATCAGATACTCCCAAGTTTTTGAGAGACTAATTGAATTATCAAAGGCTGCAATGGGGAATGTAAAGCCTTCTGAGAGCAGATTTGTAATATAGATAAAATCCTTAACTCATGCCATGTGATTATCTTAAAATGTAGAAACAGCCTGGGTGCTAAAACACACCTGAATTTAAGATTTCTTTTCCCTGTCTAAAGCCTCTCTCTATCCACCAAAATTACAGGAAAAGTCAAGTGTTTGGACAGAAAGAAATACAAAATTATTTTAAAACATCTATTCTGTGTCCCTTTTCTATGTCTTCAGGTTTGCTGGGTGCTACTAGGGTAAGTTCTGTCAAATTTGTTGCTCAACTATTTACAGCATGAATTTTAATCTTTCACTTCTTAAAGGCTTTCAGAAAGAATATACAACTTCCCTTATTTTCAGTGAGACCACACATGATTAAAATCAAAGATGAATGCATCATCTGCATGAACTTGAGCATATAATAGTGACGGAAAAGCTGCTTTTAGCCTAGACAATAATTTCATCGGTGAAAATTCAACCTTGTCTAAAATTTTGCAAGATAGTTATCTGAAAATTTATTTTTATTTTTTAGTTCTGTCCCTTCCATACATGTATGGGTGTCGAATTGTGTAACAGATCCTGGCAAAAGAGACTAGGGGATTGGGAGTGTGTGAGTCTGAAAAAGTTATGGAACAAAGGCAATTTATTGTATCCCACTGACATTTTGCAAGAGATCGCTTTTACATACATAAACAGTAATGTTCTCAAGGATGTTGTTGGATTTCTATCATAAAGACAAAGCTGTTTCTACAATACATACATTGTCATATGCTTGTTGACAAATGTATGACAAGTACTTAATTACCCTGTTAACAATTATAAAAATACATATAAAAGTAGAAAAAAAGCCATGTTAAAATTGAAACTATGAGAGTAAAGCTTACAAGACTTGCATGGCAGAACAAAAGATATAAGACTAATTTTGCCCCTGTAAATTTCCTATGCTGCAATCAAGTGCAGAGACAACAAGCTGGAGTAGTTCACTGCATGAAAAGGTGAAAAGAGGTAATTCACAATCATAACAAGTGTGAATGCAATTCTATATCCATAATGCATTCATTTCAGAGTGCAAGGACATCTGTTATAATGCTTTCTCTTACCAAGCAGCTTTAGAGATATTTGAAAAAAAGCAGGTAAAGTATCACAAATAGGGGACAATTTAATAAGATTCTATAAGGCATCAGAAGGGACATATACTGCAATCTTGTTCTATGATAGAAGTATATCCTGTCCCATAAATACAACTGGCGATAATTGTGAGTAATTAGTAATTATGCCAAGAACCAACAGCTGATCTCTTATGCACAGAGCAGAATATCTGTAGCATTCTCTACACATGCTATGTTGTTTGCAGCATCCCTTTGTCTTATGGAGACCCCCCAGAGGAGTGCAGAATCTGTCATTCAATAAAGTGGACTTGGGAGCAGATCAGGAGAAGATGAGGTGCTATCAGTTATCTCTAATTTATTCCTCTAAATAAAATTTTTCTGGTTTTATGAGAAGGGAAAGAAAGAGGCATCTGCCCCTGCATTCAATTCATGTATATTCTTTCAATACAATCAAATGTCTTTCCAGCCTTCCAAGAGCCTCAGAAGTAAGTTTGCTTGTCTCTGATTTTTGGAGGGGAAATTTTTGTAATTTCACTGACAATTACAGATTTCATAGAATATTCTGGGTTGGAAGGGACCCATAAGGATCTTTGAGTCCATCTCTTAAGTGAATGGCCTGTACAGGGATTGAACCCAAAACCTTTGCATTATTAGCATCATGCTCTGACCAACTGAGCAAAGCTCAGTGGCCCACATCTTTTGAATTTCCATCTGTCACCAAAGGAAAATTAAACTTTTTCAGAATTTCCGATATTTTTGCCAGGTGGGGTGGGGCTTTGAGCAGCCTGGCCTAATGCAAGAGAGGCCTAGTGGCAGGGGAGTTGAAAGTAGATGGATTTAAGGTCCCTTCCAGCTCAAGCTATTCTATGATTCCCTGATTCTATGGTCTTTGTCCCACTAATATTTCTATTCATGACAGTTTTGTCCTCCTTGAGCTGCTCCAAGGTGCTGTTAGTCTCCCTGTGCTTGGTTCTGTTCACTACTCTGGTTTCTGTTGCGCTGTCTACAAAGATAACATGGTTACAATAACACATAGTGCCATGAGCAGTGGAACTAATTAAAGCTTCTTTTCTGAAAATTTTTGTATTGACTAACATGTCTTGGAAGGCACAGTCTCCTTGAAGCTTTCTAAATAACAGAGGCATTGTTAATGACTCTCTTCAGTCAAGAGTCTTCAACATCTAATAATCTGTGACATCAGTTTTCCACTGATATTGAACATTTATATAGTCCATTACAGCTGTCTATATCTACAAAATTTGTGGAAACTTGTTTTTGAGTCCTGCGTCCTTGGATAGATACTGGTTCAAAAGTTATGGGTAATCAGGGAAATGAGCAGACACAGAATGTAATTTCATGGATTTATTACTAAAAAACCCTGAAAATTTATCTAAAAAAATCAAGTTATTCTTTCCATAACTGTTGTTGAAATACTGATTTCCCTACATAGGATTTCTTTTTTTCCTTGAATATCTGGAACGGGCTCTAGGAGACCATTGATGCTACTATAAACTACTTATTGGCCGAGTTTTTCTAAGCAAATCAGTGTAAAATATATTTATATGACTGTTCATGGAGAAGTAAATTATCCTGATTATCCTGAAGAAATTCGTTAATTATCAGATTATCCTGAAACAATTCACTAAAATGTCCAGGTTGACTCTGTCACTGAACTAACTCAGACACTACCACTCGATGTGGAGCACTGCTCCGTGTTGTTCACACGTACACAGATTTACACCTCACCAAGGACTGTAAGAGGGACATAGCACCAGATTCTGATCCTTGCATGCCTCCAAGGAAGGTGTCCATGTGTGAGACAGGTGTCCAACTTCCCACTCTAGCATATGGAGTCCTACTTAAGAGAATCAACATCATGTGCTTGCTAATGTAGATATTTACAGTTCATCTGAATCCCTTTGCTAATTAGGTGTATAAATATGGATCAAATTTGCTCTCAAAATGTCTAAATATAGATGTAGGTTACCATCTTTTGGCAGAAATACTTGAAAATACTTAGTTCCCTACCCTAAATACAGTCTTCTGTAACAAGACACTTTGCAAAGAATTTTGTCAGTGATTACGAGCAGAGCTGCAGAAGTGGCATCCAGTTGGTTTCTTTTTGTTTCTGCGTTAGGCAAAGTCCTATTTTGATTAATAACTCTTGCTATAAAAATGTGCTATTTTTTCACAGCAATTTTCAAGAAAGCTGCCTTGAAATGTCTTGGAAGACACGCTCTAGCTTGTTGTACCCAGCTGTGTTACATCACTTAACAACACACTCACACATGATTAATGAAAACCATATCATCCTACACAAGTCAAGAAAGAACTAATTTAATTCACTTAAAAAGTCCTATCCCTTCCATAAGAAAAAAGATCTTCTAGTGCTACCTTAAGAAATGAAACAGATTAGCTTCTGTACTCACACTTGGAGCAAAGGACAAGAAAGAAGACTGAAGAGATTACAGGACAAAAATTACCCACAAAAGGCCAACGTATTTCTGTCAGATCAAAACATAACTGTTAGGGGGGAGGAAAAAACAAAACCTGAAGAAATAATTCTGCTAAGAACTGTTTCTGTATTCCAGAATTGCAATTCCATCCTCCAGCATGAACTATATTATAGATCTCCAGCCAACAATAAATATCACTTATATGGACACAGTTTTAATTAAGTAGCATCCAAGATCAGTTCACAAAAGGAAGGCAAATTTATTAAGATAAATTTTCAGGTCAATAATCTTTAAATGTAGCATGCTTAAGCGTGTCATTTTCTACATGAGCAGAAAACAAAATCTTTTAAAATGCAGAATTTGTCAATAAGTCATTATAGAGAATTCAAAGCACAAGCAAAAATTTACAAGTATGTACATACTATGTGTTGGCAGGCATGCAGTAAAGGGAATGTGTGGTATATACCTGCTTTATCTAAAGACAGCATCCTATTAAAACCAAAATAAAACCAAAAAAGAATCTGTGATCATAAAAATCTTATAGTTCACCTTATAAAATACTTTAAACTAAACTTTTAGTTTATTTAAATGGTGTTGGTTAGGCTCAGCTCTGTTAGGTATGGCTTTGTTTGATTGCTTTGGGTTTTTTTCCCAACTGATATTAAACAAAACTAGAAAATAAATTGTTACTTGTCGAATAAGCTCTACACAAGACTGCATTTCAGCACATTTTATCTCGAAGATTGTTTTACCAGCATTGGTTCTATCATAAATATATAGCAAAATTACACAGCTGTAATTGCTTCCATAATCTCAAGTAAAGAATTAATTCTTCTTGGTGGGAAAAAAAAAAATATGGTGAATTTTAAAAGATGTCCAAAAGTGGACTCTGGCTAAGGCCTAACTGAAGTTTTTCCACACATCCAGAGTTTTAGTGAAAAGGAGGTGAGCTGAAATGAACACACTCTTACCCTATGTACGTCTAGAGGATCTCCTTTTAGGAATATATTTGTACATGTATGGTGGTGAACAGGAGAAATAACTGCTGAAAAGTATGTTTGCTTTAATTAAGTATAAGATATTGTCAAATATGTAGAAGAAATATATTATTTAATAATTACTTTTATTTATATGTCATTCTTCAGTCTTTTGTTTCTCATCTTGATTTTCTACCCGTGTTTCTCTTCTTCTGTTCCTTCTGCAAAATGTGTAATGTTCTATCAATGCTATTTAAAGAGCTGGCATATGGTTTACTGAAGTCACCACAATTTTATTTTTTCATTGAAAAAAGATATCCAGAACTAAAAATAAACCATAGAATTAATCTCCAAATCTGAACAAAAACTTAATGTTTATCACCTTTGGTTATTTTAGTTTGAGTATTTTAAAGAATTCTGGTGTTTTCCATCGTGAAGTACAGATTAAATAAACTCATATTGTATACTGACTGCAGATACATGACACCAAGCAAGACGTGGAGTCAGTCACATTCACTCACATAAGCAAAAAGCAGGAATATTTGTTCAAGCTTTGTGGTTTTGGTCAGGTATAGAATTTCTCCCAGCATGAATAGGCAGGTTGTAAATGAAAAACTTTCTCATTCTCAGCTGAAATTTGTGTCTTTCAGTAAAGTAGGTAGTAATAAGACAAAATATGTCATGCTTTAGCAAAAACTGCCTTTTCAATAAATTTAGACTAGGTAGTAATGAGCTATATTGTGCAGGGTTTAATCTGTTCTTAAAAAAAGTGGGAAGTCATTCTTCTGCCCTGCTCTCAGGTATTAAGTCCATACATCTTTTATGTTGACAGTTCAGCTTCAGGCTATAAAATAGAAGAACCTGTTCTACATCTACTATTTAAAACAAGAGCAGGAAAACTAAACCTCCATCAATCTGCTGTCTTTGTTTCATGGCTTATCTGTGGCAAAAAATGAATCATGAGAAAGATTTGTTCTGATTCTACAGACAGATCCATCAACCCACCAGTACCCATGAACCATGCATTCCTGCAGAGATTGGTGCTAATGGTGTAGCTGGGATTTTAAACATAATATAACATCAAACTACTGCTATTCACTGTAATAAGAATGTATTTAGAGAAGGTGCAGGCACAAAAAGTAATACGGGTTTGCATGGTGTTTTTTACACAACTTTACTTCTTCTAAGTAGCATGCTTTCTTTTAGACCTCTTTCAGGATGAAAACAAAGACAGTGATATAATTTTGAACAGGTTTTTTACGTCCAAATCTCTTAAATGCAAAATGATTACAAATATGCAGTTTCAAAACCAAATTGCTTGTAAGGTCTTCAAGAAATAACTGTCTATCAAGCTCTGATAAGTGACTTTTTAAGCTGCAAGTTTTCAAAACATAAATCCTACACATCTTTATAATCTCACATGTAAATTTTGGATCACAAGAGAAGACAGCTAACAGATGTAGTATTTGCTCACCTGAAAGAAGCAGATCAACAGACTGAAGTCTACTTGTGATGGTATGTAGGGTGAGGATAGCAAAGGAAAGCAAAGTCGGGATTGCTTGAAAAATAAAATATTTTTAGTTAACAAGAAGAAAATTAAAACTTTGGAGAAAGGATTCATTTCACATCTGAATCCCTCTTCCAAAATGGTCTCTGATTTTATCTTAATCCTGTGATTAGCCATGTCTGAAAAAGTGTGGCAGCAGTTGAAATAAAGCACACAATTCTTTTAGTCAAGGGCCACTGCAGAGTGTATTCAGGAATAACTCTCTCAGGTAAATAATCAGGGTAAAATGGAGTGTAAAATGTTGCAGTGATGCAAATGATTTAGTGTAGTGCTTACATGTAGTTTCAGCCCCCTTTTTCAGATAACTCTATCCAGAAATTTCTTAATGCATTCAGACCAAGTGCCAGAAAATATCAACTAAGTGGAGAAAAAAAATGAGACAATCTTAAGAAATTGTAGCTCAGTTGGCTCTAAAACATGACACGAGTGTGAGAAACATAGAAAACATACAAGTATAGTTTGATGGCATTTATTCTGTAAAGATTGTGAAAAATGTATCTTGTATGGATTATTTGGATATTTGCAAAAGATGAAAAAAGCAGCTAATTACATAAGCTATCAACAACTTCCCATGAAAAGAGCTTATAGGGTTTCTGACCTGATATCATATTCATTTAATCTAATTTATGAAACTGCTTGAGGAAACATTCAGCTGCTTTCTTGAAAGACTGACTTGGGGATTATTGGAGCTGTATAATTGTTCGACTGATCAGACTTAAAAAGAAACATTTTGTTTTACATTAATCTTGCAGAAATGGGCAATGAATTTGAGAAATAGATTGCTGTCTAAAAGTCTTGCCAAAAAATGTCTAGCTGTGAGCAACCACAACTAATTTTTTTTCTAACAGTCTCATTTTCTTATTTTCAATCTTTATTCAACATCTGTTTTCTCCCCTCCTCTGTAACATAATTATGCAGAAATCCAGCATAAAACAGGTTGAGCAGTTAATAACAGGCAGCTTAAACATTTTTTCCCATTGATGCACTGCAGATGTTTCTTTCTTTTTCTTTTTATCCTTTGGCTTCTCATCTAATTTGTATACATTTCTACCCTGATCTTGAATATGCTCTCATAACATATGGAAGCACCTGAAAGTAAGTCTGGAAAATGCACATGTTTATAAGGCTTTTATTGGATATGTAGCACATTTAGCGGGAAAGCAGAGTTTGTCCAGATAATGTTGGAGGAATTTGACTGAGATAGGTAGTCTGCCACAACAAGAAAGCATTCCAGACCTTTTAAAGATATTCTGTATAAAGGTTTGCAGTCTTTCAGTACATGTCTATGTATACGTATTCTTTTTCCAAGATAAGTTCACTTTGGTTTTTATTTGACATAAACTTATCTCAAAAGTAGTCATAGCTCCATGATAAATACTCCTCATTTTACAAATACTTCATTTCAATAATTAGAACTTGACATCTAGCCTAAAAGAGATGGCAAAATGTTATACTGCCAGATATGCAAAATGTCCACTAAAATATAAGAGTTCCTCCATGCAGAAATAGGTACAAGATGCTGTTTTCCCCTTAATTTCCCAAGAGTATTCTTATTACAATAGATAAAGGATTCTAATTCATCTGGAATAAAAAAAAAGTTTAAACAAGTTGAGGCTAACTGTGGAAAAAGAACTAAAGTTCAAGGAAATCTTCAGTTCACACAAAGAAAAAAAAGAAGATACAAATTACAAAAGACAATACTATGCAGAAATAGAATGGATTTCATTTTATGTGGTATATGTAAACAAAACACAGTGAGTATAATTCAACGTACAACCTATTGTAATTAGAGGACTCTTTCTTCAGGTTCACATAAATACCTTAATTGGAATTATTCCTTGAGTGTTGAATGAGTTTATATGAGATGAATCCTAGCAAGCCTGGTGAGAGTGAACATTTTCCCTATGGGTTTAATAATGTGTAAACCTGCTCCTGTTTGAAAACTGGGGGCTGGACAATTTGGGGTTTTTATTCATACTGTCACTGATTTAGTTCTATATTCTTGGTATGTCAGAAAAGTATTGCAGATTTTCCATATTTTCTGGTGCAAAAATGTTGATTTTAACATTTTTCAGCCTATCCACTGCATGAATTTTTTAGACTTAGTGCACTCACATATTTATTATATTATATACAATATGGATGAGATACTACCCTTTTTTTACTGAGACACCACATAATCTGATGGCTGCTGCTGAAGGAAAAATATTATTTGCTTTCATTTTTCTCACAAGACATGATAAATAGTTAAAAATTAGCACAGAAGATGCATATAAATTCCTAGTTTATCTATGAAACATTTATTCTTTAAGAGGGTTACAAACCTGCAGGTTCTAACCTGCTGTTTTAAAGTAAAAGAAATTCTGCCATTGAATAATGGCATACCTAGTAAAGTAGGTTTGACAAAGATGAATAAAATGATGTTTCTTAACTAAATATGAGTTTTAAATAAATCTGAAATATTAGTATCTTTTCGAGGGGCAAAATTACGTGTAGGAAAGTTACAAATTATGAAATTATTTAATTTTCCTTTGTTTCTCAGAAAGATGGCTAGTTTCTCTCCCAGACAGAAAGTTAACAATCATTTTCAAACTAAAAAGAAACGCCAAAGAACAAAAGACCAAACCCAGAAAAAAATACCCAACCAAAACCAAACTCCAATTTCAAATCCCCCTTTTTCAAAAGGTAATAAAAAACATTTGATATTTTTTAAACAGCTATCCAATGCTAGAAGCTGCTTTAATAATGAAAGATTACATGGATAGCTTTTGTAATGTGCCCAGTCAAGTTAGCCATAAATATGTGCATACAAAACAGAAAAATTCTTTTGTAATGCAAAATATTACTTTGTGAAAAAATATTATTTTCATGAAGGAGTTCTTCAGTATACTTGAAAGGCCTATCTTAATAGTTGCACTTTTAAATTATAGAAGTTGCAGAAAACTCTTGTTGTTCCACATCGTCCTCACCTGCCCCCAGGAGAGGAATCAAAGCCGAAGAGGCAGACTGGAAGCAGGCAAGAAAAGCTAAAGAATGTGGGAAGAAACTGAAAGACATTCTGCATCTGGTATATCCTGAAATTACCCTGGAAATCTGCTTAGAACTACCTGCCGTGGAGTGGGTTGAAACTTACAGTGCCCTCATGTGTGCCTAGAAATTTGGGATTCTTGGAATTAATCCATCCAGACTGCAATTTACTGAAGTTTATTAGATTATTGGGTGGGTGGGGAGGGAAGAAAAGTGAGAAAGAGAAAAAAGAAAAACATGTAGCAGCATCTTCAATACAAACACAAAGAGCTCTTTTACATGGGATTGACAAGACTGTGCTATGGTTTATGGCAGAGTTTTTCTGCACACCACCATCATACCTGAAGGGAGCCTAAAAGAAAGATGAAGAGAGACTATTTACAAAAACATGTATTGACAGGACAAGGAGGAATGGCATCAAACTGAAAGAGAGTAGGTGTAGATTAGATATTAGGAAGAAAATCTTCATGGTGAGGGTGGTGAGGCACTGGCACAGGTTATCCAGAGGAGCTGTGGATGCCCCATCCCTAGAAGTGCTCAAGGACGTATTGGATGGGGCTCTGAGCAAACCAGTTTAGTGGAAGACACCCCTGCCCTTGGCAGGGGAGTTGGAACTAGATGATTTTTAAGATCCAACCTAAACTATCCTATGACTTTATGAGTAGTATATTTTACACAGGTTTAATTTGTCTGCTCTTTTATTTTCTTTCTCTTTCAATACATGAAATTCAAGAATTTTTCCTATTATTCACCAGCAACAGAGATTTTGCAATTGCTGTTAAGTAATATTTCATATACAACAGTAAAGATATAAGTATTACATATACACAAGATCACTGCAAGGTTCTGCCAAGGTATGATGGCTCTCAGAAGACAGTAATGTCTTCCTGTCTTTTTGGAGGGATGATTTCCTGACTTAAAAAGATGCTTTTTACAAAGCTGACAAGCTTCATCAGTTAGGGTTTGCTGATATTTAATTTAAATTCTTTTCAATTTTCAATATTTGTGCTGTTCTATGTATTGTGATAATTGTCTTCCTCCTCATGAGACCTGATTTGTTTTCTTACCTCCAGACTTCACCACTTTAGAGTTTTCTGACATTGTTGTCAAAGTCCCCAGGAAAAAAAGTTTTATCTGGTATCTGCTGCATGAAGCTCTAGTCTTGTAAATATAGTCCTTCACAACACTGCTTTTACAATACTAATATTATAAAATATGTCTTTATATACAGAACAAGGTCTTCTGATATGATTATTTAAAATAATAGTGCCTATTTACAAAACTTTTACTAAAGAATAGAAAAAGAAGTTAATTGATACTTTGTTTATAATTGAATTGTGCAAGCTATGTGTCTACCAAAAGTCTCAAACTTCCATGTAACTATTAACAGAAAAAAGAAATTCATACCTAAGAAAATGCTGATCCAAAAAAATCTGAATTATGCCCTTTCCAGCTCAGGAAAACAAACAATGTTGACCGGAAGGTGGCTGGTTCCAATCCAACAGACATTCAAATAAGTCCTCTCTCTTCTTTGCAAAATGAGTATTCTAAAAAATGATAAGGTTCACCAACTGTAATAAAACTGACATCCTCTATCCAGTCACCTAAATCCTGAGAAAGCTCAGGAAGATGTTAATTTAGAAAAAAAAAAAAATCTACACAAGTTTAATATTCTTGAAAACTCAGTCTGGACTGGGGTCACAGCCTAGAGTTGGCAGTACACTGGGTGTTGATCTAAAGAGGAAGACAAGACATTAATTATTCTTATGCTCCTCTACTTCTGTGTTGTTAAATATTGTCAACCACAAGATCTGTCTAGCCTGTTTGATCTAGGGAGAATGTGCTATACCTTTAGGTCAGAAATGAGCAATAATAGTACCTACCTAAGACCCACGCTTGTGGTGAAGAGCATAAAGTATCCGTATACCTTCAGGTCTTATCTAAATATCATCATTAGATCATATATCATATATATTACCTGATATAATTCACATGATATGGACTGAAAAGGGAACAGCTTGCATTAGCCGACAGCTTTTTCTCTCTTTATCTCAGGAAAATGATGTTACCTTCACCAGGGAGATACTTGGAAAACATCAGCTTATGAAGGAATATTTACTAGTTCAGCAGACCAAATGGTCCTAAAAGACTCACAAAGGTACTGTGAAACTCTCACAACAATACTCTAGTCTCCTGGGCTGAAATTCTACCAGTATAAAGAATAAAATAATCTGTGTTCTGGGAGGGCTTCATTGCTTAGATATGTAAATTGAGAAGTTGGCCTTTTTATGCTCCCTACCTAGTCTGTGGAAAAAGAGAGGCTCTATCAGAGGGAATTTCAGTTTAAATTCTTAATATAGAGATTCAAACACTATTTAAGTAAGCACTTTTTTTTTTTTCTTTGGCTACCAAGAATTAGGAACAAGAATCTTTAACCTCATGAACTTCAAAAAAGCCAAATGTAATGCACCAATACTGGGATATGCACGGATTGAGAGCATCCATGCTGAGAAGGACCTGGAGTTTCTGATGGATGCAAAAGTGGACATGACCCAGCAATGTGCACTCACAGCCCAGAAAGCCAATGGTATCCTGGGCTGAACCAAAAGCAGTGTGGCCAGCAGGGTGAGGGAGGGATTCTGTCCCTCTACCCCACTCTTGTGAGACCCCACCTGGAGCGCTGCATCCAGCTCTGGAATCCTCAGCGCAAGAAAGACACGGACCTGTTAGAGAGGGTTTAGAGGTGAGCCAAAAATGTCAGAGGGCTGGAGGACGTCTCCCATGAGGACAGGCTGAAAGAGTTGGGTCTGTTCAGCCTGGAGAAGAGAAGGCTCTGGTGACACCTTCCAGCAGCCTACCAATATTTATATGGGGGTTTATAAGAGAGATGGAGGAAGACTTTTTACCAGGGCCTGTGGTGATAGAACAAGGACCAATGGTTTTAAACTGAAAGAAGGTATATTCAGATTAGATGCAAGGAAGAATTTTTTCGCAGTGAGGATGTTGAGTCCGGCTTTTGTTAGAGAGGTTGGACTAGATGATGTATAAATGTCCCTTCCTACCCACACCATTATAAGATACATAAGTCATGTATCTTAACTTTTATGTTCTTTATTAGCTTGAAGTTGTCACAAACAACAGCCTGTACAACCTTGGCTACAAAACTGTCTCAGCCGAGGAGAAAGTGATATGCCCTTGCTCCAGTTTTCACTTCTCTGTATGACATGCCATAGCTCAAACAGAACTACAAATTTTAACTAGAATTGGTACCTTTGGTACGTAGGCTACCAAAAATGCATTAATTTAAAGTTGGTGCACTCAGCTGTTTGCTCCTTCTAGAGAGAAAATGAGAGAACTTAAGTCAAGAGCTTAATACACTGCTGGGAGGTACTCAGAGACTGCTGTGATGAGTATCAACAGAATGAACAGAAATATCTAACACATAATAAGAGCAGTGTAGGAAAACGTTGACTTTCAGAGAACTACCTGCTCTTTTCATGATAACTTGGCAGTATATGTGCAAGGTGTGCATATATATATATATATTTATAATCCTTTTTTTCCTACTACACAGTGTTTATAGCAATCTCCTCTTTTGAGCTATGTCCATTTGACAAGCATGATTTCTTCAGAAACAGATACATGCCTTTCACTTCCAAATTGAAAATATGGCTGAAAGGCCTGGATGCTTTTAAGTTACTACATTTTGCAAGAACAAACAAGAATACTAATCATGAGCATGAAATAACTAACACGAACACAACCAGCAACAAACCATCCTGCTGGATGGCAGCACACTGGAATGAACACAGCATAAAGATGATTATATGAAAGATAAAGAGTGAGGTGGATCACAGAGTGCAGTAACTATTACACTTTTTGCTTGTTGGGCTCTTGTTTTCAAGAGCAAATTTAAGAAGTAATCTGAAAAAAAACCCCAAAACATTAAAAGATGGTTAGGGCAAGAAGGATTTGGGGCCATTAACCTTGACAGAGTTGTCTTTGCCCTAAGCAGTCTTTGTGCTTTCATAATGTGAGCCACCAATGTTCATTTGCAGACTGAGATGAAAATACAACTGCATTTCACTCGTGGAGTAGTACTCATGTTTTGTTAAATGTACCCACTTAGTCACTGACACAGACTTGCTTTCCTGATGAACCTTAAGAGAGAGTGCAATTATTCAAATGTGAAAACTCTAGGTATATTTTCTTTTTTTTTTACTCATGTATTCTAGCAATTTAGTCTGTCCAGGGTGATCGTGTAATCACCTTCAAGTGTATTGCCCTAATCTATTTAGAACTGCCAAGAAGTTGCAAACTTAGACTTCTAAAAAAAGAAAATCACATCACTGTAAACAAGGACAATACAGTATAGAAAATACTTACTGGAAATAAAAAATAAGATTAGAAGCAATGTTCCTGATCAGAGGGGAGTGTCATGGTTTAACCCCACATGGCAACTAAGCACCACTCAGCTTTGCTCAGTCACTCCCCACTGCAGCAGGATGAGGGAGAGAATTGGAAAAAAAAGAAGTGAGAAAACATGCGGGTTGAGATAAAAGCTGTTTAATGGGTCAGAAAAGGAAAATAAATTGATGCATAATACAACTTCTCAGCACTCAATGAGCAGTGCCCAGCCAGCTCCCAAGCAGTGACCCCTGGCCAGCTTTCCCCACAGTTTACATGCTGAGCATTCCACCATACGGCAAGAACTATCCCCTTGGCCAGTTTGAGTCCTCTGACCTGGCTGTGCCCCTTCCCAGCTTCTTGTATCCCTCCAGCCTTCTCCCTCATGGGAAGCTGAAAAGTCCTTGATTTCGGGTAAGTACTACTTAGCAAAAACTAAAAACATCAGTGTTATCAACATTATTCTCATACTAAAAACAAAACACAGCTTTGCACCAGCTACTAGGAAGATAATGAACCCTTTGCAAGCCAAAACCAGGATAGGGAGTCAAACTAACGGAATGAGGTTAGCCAGAAAAAATTAATAAGAAAGGGAAAACTGTGCAGGGAAAATTGGTGAAAAGATTAAAAATACATACCTTATGCAAAATGAGACAAAAGGTGATCAAAAGGAAAAATGCCAATTACGAGATCAAAGATAGAAAAAACATACCATAATTAAAAGGTAGTAAGAAGAAAAGTCAAAAAAGGTGAAAAACAGTATGTGACTACCAGGAATGATTTAAAATACTAAATTAAAAAGATAGAAAAGGTGATATTGCAAGAAGTTATGCAACACCAAAACACGTGAAACAGAGGGAATGTTAAAATGCTCAGGGAGAAATGTAATGTAATGATTGGATCAAAGGATTGTGGTAAAAGTTACACAAGTGTTAATAAGACTAATGATGAAGATAACTGCACTGATTTTTTTAAAAAATAGAAGTCAGAAACTAAGAACTGTTTTGATGGAAACAAAATAAAAAACACAAAAAAGAACAATTTGATCCACTTGAAAATACCACTAATATCTGTGCAATCTGACTAAATGTATACTTCCTAATACATATTTTAGTGCCCATCAACAGCAGATAAAGCATTATGCAGAAATGCATGTATAATAATAACACAAGCCTAAACCATTCAGCTGTATCACAAATAATAATTATCTGGGACACTAAAAGATCATGGCAAAAGCTAATCTAATAAGTCTTCCATTATCCTTTAATACTTTAAAACTGTGCCGTGAGCTAAACAGTTGTCAAAATTGAGTTCTGTTTACACCGAGCTGAGTATCAGTGAAACAGAGATCACTGCTGAGCTCTAATTACAAAAACAAATTGTTCTGTCTGTAATCGAGCTGCAAAGGTTAGTCTGCTTCTCCTTCTGTCCCCTCAGCCCCCCCAACAGAATTTATGCTTATTGGAGGCTCAAAGATGGATGAAAGATCATGTGTCATTTTTTGAGCAGATAGGAATTGTACGAGAGGGGACATAATACAACCCCACCAGATAACACTGATTAGCTGCTGCCTTGCAGGGATGATGTCAGAGACAGCCCAGTGACTACTTTAAACCGGATATTGTATTTCATTTTAACTCAGCTAATGACATATTCCAGTTTCTCCAAAGTGCAGTGGCTACCAGATAAGTGCAGTCCTTGGCTATCCTCCTTCTGAAGGGAGGTACAGACTGCAGAAGGTATCCAGAGAGGCACAGGGAATCTTTCCTCTGCTCAATATCACATGGACTTCCATCCTCCATGATGTGTATGTAAGAACTGCTGTTGTACACACTCCACCTTATGCAGACATAAGCTAGCTAAGCATTTGTGGAAAGCTGACTGGTGTGCAAG
Source organism: Pachycephala philippinensis (assembly GCA_013397055.1). Lineage (NCBI taxonomy): Eukaryota > Metazoa > Chordata > Aves > Passeriformes > Pachycephala > Pachycephala philippinensis. The sequence goes on along the minus strand of VWZT01014689.1, from coordinate 202,585 downwards.
CCTGCATCAGAGGACTGAGTTCAGATTTCATATTGTGAAGTTCTGCCCATATGCATGTCCAGCATGAATGGAAGTAGAACATCTCACTAATTATCGTGTCTTCTAAGTTTTTATTCATTCCTGCTGGGGAGAGTTAGGGTTCTATTTGTTTTTCTTCAGTAAAGTCTTACATTCATAGGCAGTTTGATGTCCAGTTTCCCACTTCCCAGCCCTCTCACCAATAATTTCCTCTATCACAGTCACAGGTTAGATAGCGTCTGGCACCAATACAGATTTTCATGTCTGAATATACAATGCTGATTTTGTACTAATAGCCATGACTGCCTGTGCCACCACTTCTCTACAGATATGTAATTCACTTCTTGAAAGAAATGCTATTACAATGCAACTAAATATAACACTGCTTCTCAGCAGGTATCATTGTGGTGAGAATAGCCCATCGCAGTCAGATGGTAAAAAATTGTCTCTGCTTGTTCACTGTCAGAGAAAATACATTTTGCATCATCACTTACGTTGTTTTTCTTATCTGGCATGATATCTGCAATCTATATTTCTCACCCCTGTGCCCCAAGGACTGAAAGTATCAAAGTAGAGGGAAAGAAAATACGCTAATAAAAATGCAGTACCCACCCATCTCATGAACAGAACCAGAGTCATCTTTGATTTCCAGCATGCTTGCAGGTCTTTCCAAGACAGCTGCTAAATTACTACTTTAAAACACTGAAAGCCAGCATGAGAAAAGCTCTTATTTTATGAATAACTGCTACCTAATACACACAGCCTAGCTCAGGGAAGAATACTGTTTCATTATGGCTAGTACTCAGTTTTACATCTAGAACTCAAATTAAAGAAAAGGTTACTGAGAAACTCTATTATGATGGCAAAGCGCACTGTTCTTTTGAATGATGAATTATTAAAACAAAAACAAAAACCGAAAAAAAAGGCAATTAAATCTACTTAATTCTACATTCTACAAAACTCACTAGATCTAAAAATCTAAGGCTCATTTAAAGCAAGTGGAGTGGGTCATTAACAGCTTATTGAAGATGTCAGTCAACTGGAAATGTGGTAAGAATTTAAACACATGTAAGTACTGGCAGTCCTCATGCCTGATTTTTTTCTTTTTGTTCTACTAAGGAGAAAATTTCCATCTTGCACCCTATTGGAACTAGAAATTCCTCCTAATGTAGATTTGCATTTATAACTCTTTCATAATGTATCTTCTCTAACACTAGAGATGTTAAGAAACTTCATGCCTTAGGAGTGGAATATCTACTTACTTTATCTACACTAATTAAATAAAATAATATTGAAGTTCACTGTTATGAACGTGGGATTTTTAAGACATATGAATAGGTGCATTGCAATGGCATGTATTTCATTTGTAAAATATGACTTTTATAGATTTAGGAATCTTTAAAATTATTTGAATTTATTTGTGTGTAGTACAAATCTGAATTTTCTGCTGGGAAATTAATTACTTCACAGTAGCCATTTATAGTTTGCAAGAAAAATGCATTATTGCTTGATATCCCTCTAATAATTTTAAATGGGAGAATATAAAGTCATTATTCTAAAAAAAAGTAAAAACTGAACAGAAATCTGCACTACTTTCTCAGCCCAGAATGATGAAATTATTGGGTATTTACTAGCAAAATGAGACTTGTAATCTGGTTAGGTCTGTAAGACAAACATAAATCACCACATAATGAATGAGTGTAATTTCTAACCTCTTACCTGTAAATAAGTTTTATAACTGAAATATACCCTTTTAAATACAAAGTAATACAAATACATTCATATTAAGAGTTTCATGTCTCTTACTTTACACAATGACAGTTTCCGTCTTGCTGTATATCTGGCTTGGTAACTTGAAAATCTAACCTACTGCTTAAAATTTAAGGCCTACTCTTTTTGCATGCACAGGACGAGCATTCATTCATTCTGGGTTCCAAACAACTAGCTTACATGAAAAAGATAAAAAAGACAAAACCGCAGATATTGTAAGTAGCTGGAGATTATCTTGCAACATCTTGCCTATATGTAGCAGAAATTCATATTCAAAGGGTGTGATTATTTTAGAAGACATAGGAAGACCTTTATCTTTTTTTTTTTTTTTGCCTGTTGCAGCATCTGTGAAAAAACACATAAAAATCTCTGTGTCAAGATGTGCCTAGTTTCAGAAACCTGTTTGAACTACAACAGGCTAAAGCGACTGCCCACTTCTTCATTTGCTCAAAAATAATATTTCTACTTAGATGTGGGAAAAAACCCCATGGTATTTTCCATCTTTTTGTTTTGCTTTAAGCAGTTTTGCAGTGTGGATTCACCACCTTCTGACTGAAGAAAGCTTCTCCTTTCTTTAGGCTACAGTTCCACAATACGTAAACCTAAGCCAGACCATTCCTGCCTGGCATCTACTCTGTGTTTCTACCCTGTTTCAATTTTACGGTGAGTAGGTTCAAGCGCCTAAGAGAATGTAGAAAAAAATCAGTTCACCTTCCTGAACCAGCTTGCTGAAGGATCACAAGTCCTCTGTCCTTTAAAATTCTCATCTAGAGAATGGAGAATGTACTATATGGAACCGGGATTGTTTAACTGACTTAAACGAGATAAAATTGTGAAAGTAACTTTCTAATGTTGGAGAGACTATGAGAGACCCCATCCTTGCTCATCAGGAGCTAATACTTATGGACAGTCACTTGTATTTTTATTGCTCCTTTTACTGTTAAAAGTTTCCTTCTTGTTTCAAACACATTAATGCCTTCCTACGAGGGGTCCTTCCTCGTAGGAAGGCAAGCTTGCCACACTCATTACAAAGACTGTGTAAGTAGAGCTGCTATGGGCCACAAACTGATGGACCCCAGCCTTATATCTTCTGAAGTAATGCTGTCACAAAACTGTCACAAAATCTAAAGGGTAAAGAATAGCTGATTCAAGGTCAGCCAGCTGAAGAAGGATGTGTTGCTGAAGAAAAAAGAGCATTCTGAATATCTATATGTTAGGAATATTTTCTGTTTCCTTAAATTATATACCCTATACTTACTCAAGTAGTACAAAGTCTCAAGATCTCATCAGACATACAGAGAAAGGAACTGAAATTCCTTGTTTTTACCTCAATAAGCATCCCTTTTTTAGTGTCAGATTGGATAGCAATCGTCAATGTGATAATCTTATCTTGCTCATAGTGTTGTACTTAGCATTATGCAGAAATCAGTCAGGGACACAAGCGTAATATGTACAGAAAAAAAAAAAAATAAGAGGACAAGCCACCTCAACCTGTCATGTAAACAATTCATATTTTGCATTGGTTCTCCATTTATTTCCAATGCTGGATCGAGAACCTGGCCGTAATATTTAAGGCTTTGCTGAGCAGAATGCATCCGAGAATAATTCTCTGTTCACTGCACAATGAGACAGCTGTGTCCCTCTAGGCCACTCTCATGAATGTGAAGCTCTCAAGACTAGAAATAAAATGTTCCCAGTTGATGACTGTCATTTGATGGAAAAGACACATCACAAGAAATAAACAGGGGCTCCAGTCAGTCTCCTACACTGAGGAAGCATTCAAAGAATAAGAACTAAACTAAACAAAACCAGAAGTTTAAATGCAGTAAATAAAACCAGCCACATCTGTTAGTTACAGTTGGAAAGTCAAGCCTCTCATTAACACCTCCATGGCTACATCAAACTTGCATGGTGTGGATCTGCTGGGATACACCATTCTCCCCGTCCACATACCTAATTCCCATTCTTCTAATGGAATTCAGGGTGCAATGAGATAGAAATGATTCCAACAGAGTTGTGGGGTCCCATCCAGGACACTGTCCCAGTAAACAGTTGAGCACAAGCAAGTCTTACATTGATATCTAAATGACTGAGGTAGTTGGGTCTCACAGCCTACAATAAGAGGCACCTGGAAGTGTGATTAAGGGTTAGGTAAGATCTGAATCCTATTGACTTCAGCGCACTGTACTTAACAAAATTAATGTCCTGTACCTTTCTTTGTCTTATCACAAGAAATATGACTTCAAATTTTTTTTTAAATCCTAACACTTTTCACCAGGAAACAGGATGGATTTTGTTTCCCTTCATATAACACCGCTATCAATTTTTTTTTATTATTTGCCCAAACTCACCCTCCTTGCGCACTATTCCTATGAAGTACTTGGAAGAACTCCTTTTGGAATCAAACCCATTTCTGCTGCATAGAACAAATGGCAGGATATGCTTGAAGAGTTAGGCGGCTGGCAGTCACCGCTGAGAGTAAAGCATATAATGCTAACTCTCAGCATGCATCAGGGTGGAATTCAAGCACAGCTGAACAGAGTTGCAGGTATCCTTGTCTACCTTTGAGCTGTTCAACCTGACAGAGCAGTGTACCATAACTTTACATTCAGACCTGTTTTGTTCTTTTCAGTAAGGAAATCCTGAATACAGCATTGATGGCATCTCTTGTTTGAATCAGCAAGCAAGCTATTAACGGGACACGTCTGGGTCAAATATTCTACAAGTTTCAGCTGTTACTATAACCTCTTTTTAAAACTAGAGAGAAGTTATCTTTTCCTGAGGTTCCAGATGAAGGAATTTTAAATAAATATATATTGTAATTGAATGAGAATAGGAGAAAAAAATGTTAAGCTCTTAGATAAACTGAGAGACACCTATTCTTGTCTGAGAACATGAGTGACACTCTGTGAAGCCCAAAATATTGATTCCGTTTCTACCGATTCTTTGGCTGAATCTGGCTTAATAAGTGTAAAACTGACACAGCAGAAAACTGTCTATTTGGTGTAACACTCCTACCTATAATTTCCATGCAGATAGAATGATGCCGAGCACACCTGTGTCCTGATCCAGGTCTCATGTTACAGACATGATTCAGAAGTCAGCATAGCCAGGATTCATGGCTGTGTGATCCTTCTTCTTAGCATAATGCTCTTCTTGGATTTTACCTTGAACCCTTACAGAAATTCTGTGAAAAGGACCCTTGGTGATTTCACACGAAGGTGACTTTTCTGTGCTGGAGGGTAAAAGAGACTACCAGTGTGCCTGTAGCCAGGCTATTGAGCTTGGTTTCAGGGTCAGAGGACCCCCTGACATCAAAATGCCGTGGTATATTTGTACAAAGTGAGGGTGTGAGGCTGTTACCTTATAGGATCTGAGCAACGGGTGAATGAAGATGCATTACCAACATGCTTCTTTCATGTATTAGGACCCTGTGTTTACCAGACTCAACCAAGAAGCTGCAGCAATCCTCACAAAACTAGTCAGGAGCTGCAGCAACCCAAACAGATGCCACTGCAGTCCATAAAAGAGCGTTGGACACCAGGTGGAAAATAATCTTAAGGCATTGCTTTGATGAACGACCTCCATAGTGAACATCAGAGCATGTAAGAGCACACCTACTTCTGTCTGAGGCTACCCTGAAACACTCTGAAAAATTAATCCTTATCAGTTAAACAGACAAACTTAAAGAAGATTTGCTCAATTGCATCAAACCGCTAAGTAGATATTCTTATGCGCTCCTTGTTATACTCTTACTCTTTTCATTACTTTTTTCCTAATTCTTATTCAGATCTAAAATGCCCTGATTCTCTTTACCCTTACTCACTTTGGCAGTTTGGATTCACTTTGGATTTAAGTTCAGGCAAAGTGACTGTAAGCCAAAATAAAGATAAAAATAAATAGCTCTAAAATGATTTGACTAATCCACCTGTAATGTTAATTTGGACAAGTTTTCACGGCTGCCTCAGTGTAGAAAAAGAGAAAAACATTAAGATTTGTGCTAGATTGAGGGAAAATGGTAATAATAATGGACGTTCACATTCCTAAGTGGAGTTCTGCAACAATAAGTTGTGAAAGATCTCTAAAAGTATTTTTTCAAGGGTGAGGAAAGTCAAAATGACAAAAGGGTAATGAACAAGCCTAAAATAGGCATTTGGAAAATTGTGTAACAAAGGAACAATAAAAATATCATTGTTGCCTTTGATATGTGATATTACTAGTATACGAAGGAAAAATGGACATTGTCTGTACATGTACTTGAAAAGGTTATTCTTAGTTGCCAAAACTCCCAGGAAGAGTGAGAATAAAAACCAGAAGGAGCTGAAAATAGGAAATTGGTAGCAGTCATCGGAGACAACCAATATAATGTGTGGGTGTTTTTTCCAGTAAAAAGGAAGCACAACGTTGAATTTTATTTTAACATTAGTTACAGATATAACCATCAAGTCTCCCTCTCATAAAAATTCATTATGAAGAGGCAGACTTGAGTCAATTGAATCACAAGCAAAAGATAAAATTCAAGATGAAAATGAGACAGCTAAGGATCTCTCTATAATTGATTTGGAATAAATGTGTCTTCTTTTTTTCTTTTCTGTCTTACTGTAATGGCCTGAGAAAGAACTGAAAAGGACATCACAGTTCTGCAGCATTTCCACATTTCTCAGAGATTTTGTTTCTACTTTCTAAATTTTAGATGCTAAAGCTCACATATTTTTTTGGGTTGAAAATTGATAAGAGGAGGGTATATTTTAATTAGCAACCAAGGAAATGTTTGCAATGAATGGAACACATCCAAGGAGACTAGGCATTATGCAAACCAGCACAAAAAAAAAGGCTGGTGACATTTGAATTGGCTATGATAATGTTTCTTAGATTGAAGACAAGTGACAGGTATAGAAAAGTGTGTAATCTCAGATAACTTGTCAGCTAGAGTGAAGTCACAAACTGTAAAGTGAAAAAGGAAAGAAAAACAGTAAAAGTTGATGGTATTTGGAGAGACAATAGCAAAGAAAAACTTCAGCAAATAAAATCCTAATTGAACAGGGCACATACAAATTAGTAGCCAGACCAAAATCAAGTATTTACTTGATTCTACACTTTTTTTAAGAATTCCAGTAGCTGGTTCTAAGAGAGGAATGTGATGCAATAGATACCTCACAAAGGTAATAGAAAGAAAATAGCCAGTGGAACCCAGTGTAATTACAATTCCAGGATACAAATTACGTAGGAATGATGAAGCACATTGCACCTATAACAACTAGTCAAAGAATTCACGAGAGGATAAACAGTGCTTGCTTGATTTACTTTTTAGCATTCAACAGGCCAGGTGGAAAAAGTAACTGTAAGTTACACTGTAATGCTGGCCATTAAGCTCTCAAATTTAATGTCTACAGAAAAGAGAAAGAGAAAAAGGAAAGAGGAAAAAAAACAAGGCTACAGTATCATCTAACTTAAAAAAATGGGAACTACCTGAACATGACAAAGCTTTTTGAAAGGAAATTGAAGAGGACAACTGAAAGACTAAATGCTTGCAGATAGCATGACAGACTGCCTAAAGATACTATATTAGGGGTTCAGAGAAACTGTATACCACTTACCAAAAACGCATTTAAAGGACAAAAAATAGCCAGCATGGTGAAATAGCAGACTAAAGGAGGCCATTAGGAGTGAAAAGATCCTCTTAAAAAAACCCCTCAAAATTGGGAGCAAATTAGGATGAGAAAAATGCATGAAGTGCAACAAATAAAATGTTACAATATTGTAGGGAAGTATGAAAAAGTTTTTGAAGACTATTTTTTTCACGACACAGAAATTACCAAGAGTTTTTACCAAAAGATCAGGAAAAAAAAAAAAAGAAAAAAAAAAGGAAAAAAAAAAAAAAAAAAAGAAAAAAAAAAAAAAAAAAAAAGAAAAAAAAAAANAGAATGCAAAAGTCAGGAGAGTTTGGCAAACTAGAAAAAAGAAAAAAAAAGAAAAAAAAAAAGTCTGCCAGAGGATCAGTGAATCAGTGAGGCTGACACATCTGCATCTACCGAGTGCTGAAAAAAGATAAGGTCACAAGTACCCCCTCCTCAAAAAAAAAAAAAAAAAAAAAAAGGTTTTGGAAAGAAGGAAGCCAGGGAAATTCCTACAATGCAGATATTTTGGGGATAGAAATGAGTCACTAAAACTGCCTGGAATGAAAAGATTAATAGGGTAAAATGACTCCTAACAAATCAGCAGACCATATGGAATCCAAATACAAAATAGGAGCATTTTAACACTATCACTTAAATTAGCTTTGGTATCAAACAAAAGTGAGTAGTAAAATCTGAGGCTGTGAAGAGCTGCAGAGAGATGTCATGCAGTTGAACGACTACGGCACGTGAGATTCTGTGTCAACAAATGCAGGTAATGTACATGATGGAAAACAATAACAACTCTCAATACACAAGCAAGGGACTCTAAAACTGATCTCTGTATTAGTCTGGACAGTTAAATGAAGATGTCAGCTCATAGTTCATCAAGCGAGCAGTTAGAATAAGAAGGTATCTTGGAAAAGAATAGAGATTAAACCACAAAACATTACTCTTTTAATCCATAGCTGCTGTGTCTAGACTTCTGTATTCAGTTCTGCTCATGCCATATTCAAAAGAATATAATAGAACTGAAAAGACAAAAAAGAGCAGCACAGATGATCAAAGTTATGAAAAGGCTTTCATAAGAGAAGAGATTAAATAGACTAAGATTTTTCAGCTTGAAGAAAACACAACAAAGGGAAAATATGAAAAGACTTTTCATGATTGTCACTGAGAAGACTAATAGGAAACAATTATTTACTGTTTCTCTTAAAGCAAGAACTAGACACTGCCAGTGAAATTATCAGGTGGCAGTTTTCAATCAAAACCAGTGTGTTTGTACACACACCAAAGCTGTAGAGATTGTTGTGCACGACATTATGGAAGCTAAGTGTCCGTAACATCGTTACACAAAATCCTAGAACAAAAATCCTCATAGGTTTGATGAAAAATGTCATTTTTTAATTTCTTGCATCCTTTTCTTTAGACCCTTAATTGCTCAAGCCTGTAATTGTCCTGAAGTCTTTGTGCAAATGCTGGAGTAACAGGAAATTCCACAAGGTGACTCAGATGTTGCATTTGGGTGAATGATTGAATTACCTTCAGCTGCTGTAAGTGAAGGGCGTACATACAGTACAGTCACCCTCAACTGCACAAGGAGTTGGGGTTTGTTACTTCACATGCAACTTCCACGTTTCAACCCTTTCCAGATGGGGTTGTTTTCACATGCTTTTAAACCTCTACAGATTAATAACTCATGTACCAAAGAAAATGTTTAAATCAGTGTGGTAGTTGCTGAATCAGTGCTTGCGCTGCACCTTCCCAGCAATTTTTATTACTCTTGCTTTCATATCCATTATTTTGAATGTCAGGGAGCTATTTTTAAGTACTAACTGAGTTCAGTTTAATAAAAGATATTAAATTATCTGCACCAAAAAATTAAAAGAATTTCTTATTAAGAATTAGTTTCATAAAATGAAATGCATATGTAGCTACCAGCATAACTGCTGCAGACAAGATACATTTTACAGTCTACACTGGAACAGTGAGATAGAAAAAAAAAATATGGGACCAGAATTATGAGAAGTCACAGAAAGTATATGGTAAAAAATTTCATATGCCCAATATAAAATTTTCCTACCTTTTCAATAATTTTTTTATATGTCCACTATTACTACTAAGTTACTGCTTTAGGCTCAAAGTCCTTCCTTTTCAAAATCTATTATATTTTTTCCAGCAATAGAATAATCATAATATTGAATTCTTACACTTCTCAGAGTGACATTTTCTGATGGTAGCAAATAAAAAACTTAATTAACTTTCAAAGAGCTGAGGGATTTAAACCCCAAATCAGAAAGAATATCAAGGGATTAAATTGGCCCATATTAGCTATATTGATAGCAAGGTATAGAGATACTAAAGAAATTTTGACACTATTTTCAGTAATAAACACTTTTGCTTTCCAGTTCTGCAAACCAGATAAACTCAGAATATTTTGTGAACTACAAATTTAGCCTTGAATAACAAGGCATAAATTATTATAATAGGACCTTAATCTAAATTAAATTTCCCATAATTTCTGAAATAGCAACCTATATTAAGTGAAAATTGTCTACTTCATATTTTCGCAAAAAATCATTATGTCTTTTATTTTAAAATGGGCGGGGTTTGATTGTTTGTTTTATAAGCTACTTCTCTATTTTTTCTTCCTTTGTAAAAGTAGTTAAATATTAAAGAAACCAACTAAACAAATATTTTGTTGTGGGTAAGAAAAAAGTAAACTAAACTAAACTATCAGAAAAAAGTACTCAAATTCCCAAAAGTAAAGTTGTGCTTTAGAAAGAGAGAGAAATAATCCAGATAGGATGGTTATTCCACGACTTGTTTTTTACGTTAACAAAGCTGAAAGAGCAAACACAAAAGCAGAAGACAGTCAAAAGTATTTGAGTGATGTGCTATATAGAAGATTTACTTTCTGAGACAGTCCTGAGAGGCACTTACAGAGTTAAATAGTTGTTATTTGGGTTAATCTGTACATGAGAAGGTGTGTAACATATTCCTGTCAACTGTGTTCAATTTGCCAAAAATGCAGTTCAATCTTTCTCTGTGTGAGCCTTGCAAGAAAGCAGACTATGTTCTCTATCAATAACACTGATGCTGAATAGCAACTTGTGAGACCAGATCTATATTGTGAAGCTTTTCTGGCAAAGATATGTCATCTAGAAGTGTGAAAAAACATGACAACCCCGTTTCTCACAGCTATTTGGCAGAAAACTCTGACATTCACGAAGTTATATGAACATATATTTAGTTTAGTTTATTTCTTTCAGGGACACAGTGCAGAAAGGTTAGAAGAGACCTCTGAGTGCCAGCATGTGCAACATCTCCAGCAGCTGGCTCTGGTGATGGAGTTGAGAAGAGAGTGGCAGGTGTACTCATGCAGATAAATCTCACGGTGCCATCATAATGGCACACCCTACAGTGGGTGTGATAGAGTGGGATAGACTTGAAGTATCCTAAACAAATATTTACTTAGATTTAATAGGATTGCTACTGTATGTTTATGAAATACCAGTTGATTCTTAAATGTATTTGCCCGGGATTAACAGCTATTCCAGAATCCATTGCTATTTAATGAACATACAAGAACAGTCTCAGATGTTATGAGAAGCTAGGTTTAAGTTCAGGAATTACTTCCATTCACCAATTGATAAAAATTTACTGAAGATTAACATTATGTTAGGTACAGATATTTTACACAGAGATTAATCCTTAAATTAATATTTCTATTCATCCTTTGATATTTAATTATCTTAAATTAGAATAGTTCCAGCAGTCAGATAGATATGTGAATTTATTTTGATTTTGGGAAGTCCATATAATCCAAGACCATGTCTTTCTTTTCTTTTGAGTCATTTCAGTAAAGCATTTCAACACATAGGGCTTTTTAGAAAGTTGATCTCAGATTCTAATTTTAAACCTCCAACACACTATACTCCATTGCTTCTGGCACTAGAAATTTGGCCATAAGAATCCAAACCAAAAGCCAAGCAGATAAATATTTAAGCAAGGCATAAAAAATTATGCACCTTACACAGGCACCTAATTTTGTGAGGGAAAAAACCAGTTCCTGTCTGCAAATACATGGGAGAAGGAATGATGGCCATGCAAACAGAAATCATATTTCTGCCATGGAAGAGAGATTCACCACCTCTACAGCATGACTGATGAAATGGGAAAGATTTGCTGAATAAATGTATGATGATGTCTCCAGGATAAACTTGGGCTGGAAGAATTAACACCTATAACACAAATAAGAAACACAGAAACACAAAATTTATAATAAAACGTAATCAGTTTGCAAAAAGCTTGTTCCCTCAAAACCTGAGTGGAAATTCTTCTTTCATAGGTTTAGGTATGTACAGCTATTTTAACTCTTTCTCAATTAGTCATTTTTTACTGGCAGTAAAGAGGATGTTATTCATCTTAAACAGGTCAAAGGAATCACACTCTAGAAGCACCTCACTCTCCTCAGTAATTCTAGAGAGCTCATCAACTAAGTAACTATAAAGAATTAGGGTAACTGGCTCAGATGTAGGTGAGATAGTAGGTGAAATGATAGGGACAAGGTTCCTTAGAACTTGTGGCTATTCTTTCCTTTAACAGGGTTAAAAATGTAGAGGTTTGGGAAACTTTCTTTTCTGTTTTTTTAAACTAATAAACCCTTCAGGTCTTTCCAGCTTGTTGTACTTACAGAGGATTAAATGTCTAGAAGAAAACTCAAGCCTTAGTTTCGAATCTATTTTGGAAATATAAAATTCAGTCTAAACGAAGATGCCATTAACTTGAATATCCTGAATTTCATTAAAATTTTGAAGAGTATTTTTAACTGTCTTAAACTTATCATTTTAATTTTTTTTCTATTTTCCAGAGTATTATGGTCACACATATAAAGCAAAAATATCATCTAAGTTTTATGAAAACTTTTTTTTAATACAAAGGCTTATGCAAAAGAATTATATTACCTGACATTGGATAAAAATACAAAGTTATATTTTGTAGATTTATAACAAAACAAAAAACCTGGCATACTATGTTGATTTAAAATGGGCAAGGTGGTACAACTCTCCTGACCCTGATGAACTTCTTCAAAAAAGCAATCACCTGTCTGGTATGAAATATATTCCAGTTTAGAATTATTTAAATGCAGCTTGTCTCTAGGAAAATTACAAATTTTTTATCATTTTTGGCAGAGAATTAAATTTCACAAAACAACACTAACTCTAACAATAGGGCAGCTTCTTGTTAGGAAATCTGAGTGTGTTTCGATTGCTTGTTTGGTTTTTTCCTCCTGTGTTATGTGTTATCTTCCCACACCTTTAACTTCTAAGTTAATAATTTTTTTTTCCTTCTTCTTCCTGTAACACTCTCTCTCTGTCTTTCCATACTTCCACATATCAGAAAAAGACATTTAATAAGTTTACAATAATCTGAGCTTCTACTGACGTCTGAATCCATGTCTTTTAATAATTTAAAGAAATCTTTAGGTTCTAAGTAGTGATGAAGTTCTCAGGCTTTAAATACTGGCTTACTTTGCCATACTTATGAAGGTTACACATCTCCTGAAATCACTGTAAAATAATGGTGAATTAGTGATTGGGGCAAGATTTCTCAATAACAAAAGGAAAGTGAGTTCACACTTGTCAGTAATTGTCTAGCCTGTTTGAGAGGCCCTTTTCTTGTGCCAAAATTTTAGCAACATAAATATTTCTGCTATTGTCCATATACTAAGAAAAAAATGTGAATGCACAGAAAATAAAACATATAAAACTAAAAATGAAGGAATGACAATATACATTAATAATAAAGAAGAATAAACAGACCCTAAACGTAACAAAAATATGGATATTATCAATGCTTTTGTATAAAGAAAAGGTATCCAGAAGAAAAATTCACAATTTCATATGTCACAGGCTTAAACACTCTGTGGGATTTTATTTTCACAGTCAATATAATGAAGAGAGAAAATTTTGACGGAAGTTTTATTTTGGAAGTTCAAACTACTTAACTTACTTGTTTATTGCAAACATGGATGCCAAATAAAAAGTACCCTTTTTTTTTTGTAAATATTTTTTTGTTCCAGTTCAGCAATGTGCCCTGGTTATTCTTGTGCTCTACTACCCTTGAGAAGCAAAAAAGCATCCAAAGAACATTGGTAAGTTAAGCTGAGTTTAAAGCTTTCCTCACAGCAGTAGTTTCAGTGTTCAGTGAAGCTTTTTTCCCTCCATGCTGCTCTGCTCCATGTACTTCCCCTCAAAAAGACGTAATTTATGTTTAAAATTTATGTAAAACTTTTCTTACAACAACAAAATACCATAAGGATAAGGGACAGACTCCTTGCTTCAATTCAAACTAGCAATATTGAAAAGAAGTATCACTTGTTAAAACTAGTCACAGACATGAAATGCAGGAATATTCCACAAAGTGTAGGAATATTCCATAAAGTGTAGAAATATTCATATTCAGCAGCACAGACAAATCCAATATACACTTCTGTGAGCCATGAAGATTACAGATGTGCTGCAAAGTCTCTCCACAGGGTCAGAACAGACACAGTTCCATTTCTGTCGCTGTTTTCTTTTTATGTTTGATTTGGACCTTGAAAGGTTGTTTGGGCTCTGTAGCTGCCCGGAGATCTTGTCAATGTGCAACCTAAACTGCACATTTTATGTGAGAACTGCATTCATTTGCTCAAAGGAAAATCAGGTCAGATAGTGCTATACATTATTAAATAGATATTAAAAAAAACTTTATTTGTAAAGTATTGCTTTTCAATTATATACTCTATTTAAATCTGACAGCTTTTGCCTCAGAATTATTATTCTTTCCAAAACAAGTTCTGTGATGAAAATTGAGTGTTTTGTGTAAACGGATTTGTGAATTGTTCTCGTAGGTGCAATTTTAAAACAAGCAAGTGTAAAATGTTTTAAAGCATTAAAATTTCTATACCGTTAAGGTACAGTTTTATATAGACTACACAACTAAGTTTTCAGGGATATCAGTTAATAATGTCTTATTTTTAATTTATGAGTATGCATGTGGACATATATAAATACATACATACTACATATACAATATGAATAAAATTACATTAATAATAGTAAAAGACATAATAGACTATGCATTTTTTATATGTAATTACATGAACATCCCTACTAATTTATATGAATCAATTTCTGTATTAAAAAGCTGGAAGAATAGGGTCCTAAATTTAAAAAAAATACCTATACTTGTCTTAAATAAAAGGGTATTATTGGTGCCACAGTGTGACTTGGTTGTGCTGGGCATATGCTCTTCTCCATTTCACGCTGCAGAGGGGAGCAGATGGAATTAAATATAGCTTGGCATGCAGCACAGGGCCAGCCACGGAGCACTATTTTTTAGTACCACGCAGGCATTACCAGCTCTATATACATTAGAGATGAAACACAAAAAAGGGCATGTCACCTTCAGGAAAGGGTAGCAGTCAGTGAACATCTGTTATACATGCAGTGTTCCCTGTAGAAAGAACTGAAACATGATGAAATATGCATCAAAAGTTCCCTGTGCACTGAGGTACATTAAGTCCCTTTCAAACCATATGAAGCCCACTTGGGCAAGGGAGGTTATTTGAGTGCAGCAGCTGGAATAGGAGAAAGCAGCAGCAGGGGATGGAAACCAGCTGCTCTGCCATTCTGGAGATCAGATTGGCAGTAGGTGCACAGAGGCTGATACATGGCATCGTGTATCACTGAAGTACAGAGACTAGACAAAGTTTCACTAAGTTTTATTAGTCAATCATTGTGCAGCTCTGTCTCTGAGCCAAGTCTATGTTAAATGCTACATATCATTATATTATATCAGGGATTATTGTTGGGAAGCACCACATTCCCTGCAATTCTCTAACATGGTGAGTCCTTCAAGATGAAGGTGTTCAGAGAGAAGAGGCTGCAGAACAGATAAGAGCAAATATTCTCTTTCAGTATGTTTTACTCAGGATTAGACAGTACAATGTATCCCCATATTTAATTTTGGCACCATAAAAAGCAGGACTAGAGGGGATCCTCTGGCCCTGGGTAGTTTAAAATGAATCTAGATTATCACTGACAAATGTGTATTTAACTTTTTTTAAAAATCTCCGGGAAAGGGTATTCTTTAACTTACAGGGATAGCCTGCTTCAGTGCCTGCACATCTTTATTGTAAAGTTCTCTCTCAAATATAACTTAAATACTTCTCCCAGAAAATTAAACAAAAACAAAAGAAAAAGCAATCACCATCCTGTTTCTAACAACTTTATATACACAAAGACCTTTATTACGCTTCATCCCAGTCCTTTTTCGTTTAAACACACACAGATTCTAAACAAACACTTCTTTCAAACTTCACCTACAGGCAATGTTTCACAAACCTCTATTTTCTGCTGTTATTATACCTCTTTTTTGATTTTGAATTCTTCCAGATCTTTCTCTAAAATATGCCTACAAACTGTGTACTGTGGATGTATCACTAATTAGAGCATGCTGCAACTCTGTCCCAAATTAAAACAAACCACATTTCTCCCTCTGGAAACCACGGCATCAGAGAAAAGTAGTATATAAACAGAAAAAAGGCCATGAAAAGGACAGTCTCTATTAGTGTGCACAGACATTAGGAGATACTCTTTGTTCCAGAAGAACAAAATACAATTAGTAGTATTCCAGCTAAAGCGTTGTTGAATGGAATAATTAACTCCTGTCTCCTATTTAAGACACTTCTCTTTTGTCTTCCCCAGCTGGACGTAGAACTATTGATAAATACAATCATTGAAATTTCCAACTAATATGCATCAGCTTTAAGGTAAGTCCATCTGCAGAACGTTGCTTCTTTTTGGTAAAAAGAATGTGGCTGGAATATACAATGGGATTTTGTTAAATCTTGTCTACCATTGCTGTTTATCATATCTGTATTTTCGGCTGACTCAATAAGAGAAGATACATAAATCATACAATGATGATTTAAAATGAGGCAGAGAGAAGATGTATTTATTTTAATTGTCTCCTCCATATAACTGAATAAACACACATATCCTCATATATACATATTTTTTTTTAACTATAGTCCTGTGTAATCTTAATTAAAAGAAACCTGTAAGTACACCATTCAAGGACATTTTCAGACACAGAGTAAGAGACAGGAATAGACTCTCTAGTCCTGTTACAATGGTTTCCTTGATATTAAGTATCCGTCCAATATATGAATATATGCCCTAAAATATTCATTAACAAAAGTAAGCACAAGTAGAGAACATCCATTTATCACTCAGAGAAATGCATAAAGCCTGAAACTATGAAAACGCTCTATTTTCTGATTTCCTTCTTTCAAAAGTTGTTGATCTTTCTATGCCCCCACTTTTCTTTCAATTTATAAAAAGAATCTGAAAAGAAGAAATGTTAGCTGAAGATAATGATTTTGACATAGAAGGACCTCATCTTACTGAGAACTGCAAATCCTTCTCTTACTCTTCTGGTGGGAATAAAGTGAAAAGATAACTTATGGATTCTAAGCCTTCCAAGAACAAACTGCAGTACAATAACTGTGCTCAGCCCCAGGAAAGGCAGTGTCAAAACAGAAAGTACAGAAAGGATGTAATGAGATTTTCACTAGTGACAGGGGAGGGATATTCTGCTTTGTTGCCTCTGAAGTAAAGCAGAAAGAGATGAGCACCAACAGCTACAGCACCCAAATATTAGAATCTCAGATACGAGACTTATGGTAATAGACTTGTGATCTTGAAGTGCATGGTACGAATTAATTTGCAAATAAGCTCATCAAAGAAAACTCTTCTGAAATTTATGAATACTTTTGTTGGTGCAGTCACGAATTTTTCTAATGTTAGTAAGGACATATCTAAGTTGATTTGATAGTGAAGCATCCAATGAAAAGAGAGCAGGTCAAAAATACATATAATTTTCAAGCACTGAATTAATTTTTAATTAGAAAATAAGTAGAAATAATGTGGAGGAGAAATTAAATTACCTGAAAAATGTGGCATAACACACCAAATGGGGCATAGATGAAGTTGTGCTGAATGGCTGTAATCCCTTTGACTCACAGTGACATGTCTGTGTGTACCGATGCAGAAAGCTTTTTCTATATGTTTTGAAAGACAGTTATAGAAATTTTCCCCCTAATCTTTGGCTAAACGTGGGATATGTTGTTCACAAAACTTAACAGTTTACCAGATATATAATGGCAATAATCTGCCAGGTACTGAAACATGCACCAGATTAAAAACCCAGTTTGGCAGAACACAACACCGACTGAAATGCAGGAAAATGGGCAATAACAGGCAGCAATAATAGGCTAAGGCAGTGTGCGGCAAACTGTATTCGCTGTCACTTCAGCTGCCAAAATGTTTTCACCACTCTTCTATTTTGTATCAACAGAGGCAGGGAAATCTTGAGGCATTAAGTGGATCTATCCCTTCTCCATTAGGATGCCACTTCACTTTCTTTTCTAACTTTTCTATTCTTTTAGGACAAACATCTGCTTCCTCAAACTTCCGTTTCCTTGCCTGGATAGCCTTGCTTGAAAACCAAATCTGCTCATATACCTGTGAGAAGAGCATGGTGAAGCCGTGCCTGGGAGCCCTCCCATCTCTAACGAGAAAGCACCAAACAGACTGAACTCTGAAGCAGTCACACAGCTTCAATCACAAACCTGAACTCTGTATAAAAATAGATGAAATCTAAAAGATGAACTTAAATTGGCTGGTAGACTAGGAGATTGTCTAAAAATAGAACCTAAACCATGAGAGATATTCAGCATAATACTCTGAACAAAAGTTGGCAGATATGAGAGTTTTCTCTTTATTTTGTCTAAATCCATCATATAATTTCCTTTATACATTATACAGCAAAAGATATGTCATAGATTACTGCGTATTAACATGAGAAAAGCTGACAATCATCTGTACATCAAAAGCAACTGACCTGTATTTTTCTCTCTAGTTCATTAACTTAGGTTAGAAGGCAGAAGATAATTCTGATCTCTCAAAAAAGGAAACTACGGAACATTTGCATAGTCTAGCTCAGCCCAGGTACTGAAATCTTGCAGAAGTGTTACCTAGATAATCTTTGAATGCTTGATTTCAAGACACTTAGAACATTTGAAACTTCTATTAGTTTCCTCTGACTAAAAGTGAAATATATCAATTTAAAAGTTTAATATAATCCGAAGTTTGAATATCATCGTTCACGAGGACTTATAAGAAGTATGAGACCAATAATAATGCTGCTAATTCTCTTACATTTAGAAGTACTGTTTCACTGAAAAAAGTACTCACAGCAGAAAAGAAGGAAAGAAGCAATGTCAGTGGCTCCAATGTCATATTGAACTTACTATACACACTGGAGTAGATATCAAAGAATGGTCTTATTCCTCATAAAACTCTGCAATTCTACCTACATTTTTAATCTTAAAGTCTCATCATTAGAATAAGGCCAAAATCAAATATCTCCAGCTTGTTGATAACAAATTTGGTCAATGAGAAACAGGTACAGAATAGATAAGTTATCTTTGACCTATGCTAGTTCTCATCTAGGATCACACATGTGCTTACATAAAGCACAGAACCAAATAAAAAAAGAGAAAAATATATAGAAAATAACAAACAGAAGCGGAAAACCTGAGACACAAAACCTTATTTTGTGTCGGCTTTACCTCACCTTTTTCAGAATTTTACAGCTCTAGAAAGAGATTCTACTACTAAGACATGCTAAGAAAAGGAAAGAGACCCTCCATACAATTAAGCTGCTCTTATAGCTTTCCTGGAAAACCATTCATCAGATTGAAAAATGGGAACTGTGTGCAAGTAAACAGCAAGTTAGCATCTTACGTGACCATGTTAGAGGTAAGCGAGTTAGAAGGGATGAGAGTGCTGGACGTAAAGACTTAGGTGGTGTCAGAGCAAGAAGGGCAGTCTGACAGCTATTCTAAGCGCTGAGAGAATGTGATAGATGTTCTGTCCAGGGGAAAAATCCTGTGGGAGGAAGCATTGATGAACAAAAGATTTCACAGGTTGTGTCGGTTCCTGGGGACTCCCAGCCTGCATCAGTTTCTCAGAAGAGTTCATCACCAGTTTTGCAAACTTTGAAAAGAAATATTTCTCCACAATCTTCTTTTTCTATTATCTCGTTAAGCTGGTGTATTCATAAAAGAACTCATCATCCCCAATGGCATGGAAAGCACTGGTGATGATGTCAGACAGCAGAAATGTGCTTGATGAACTTTCTGCACTTATCAGTCTAGACTGATTCTAACTCAGTCAAACAGAATGGATTTTAATTATCCAACAGACTCGAGCAAGATTATGCCAGGAAAATTAATGGATAGTCCAGAAAAATCTTGGTAAAAAAATTTTGTAATTTCTGCTCTGCTGCAGATGGATAATTCAGGATACTTGATTTCTAGGATCAGTCTTGTTTAGAAATAGAGACTACAAATGAACAAGTTACTACAGACTTGTTATGTGAACATGTTCACTGGACAAGCACAAGGGGTAACAAACAGTATTCATAGAGATTTTCTACCACTGGTATAATTTTTACTCCTAAAACTTGCATGCAGAACTGCCTCAGTTGTGCTGTAAATGTATTTTTGTTGTGATGAAGAAAGCTATTATATTTTTCAAGTTACACTTAGTACCACTTTCTTTTTCATGCAGATACATTAAATTCCTTTTATACTAGTAACTATATCCTAGACTAAAACGGTGCTGTTTTACAGAGAGGCCTGGTGTGCAATCTTGGTCCTAGAGGAAAAGCTGAAAACTACGCTGAAGAGTTTCCTTTTACCCTTCCTCCAAGCAGTTGCCTCTGTTTTTTTCTTTATTCTCAGGATCCACACTATTGTTAATGAGGCAACAGCATATGCAGAAATGGCTCTTGTATGGGATGCAGGTGTGCATGGCAAGAAACTGTGTTGAAAGAAAGATGCAACACACAGCGATAAAGCAAAAACTCAACAAAGCTACTGAATTTGGAGATATTTAATCCCTTGAAGTTTTTTTGACAAAGACATGAAAGTGTAGATTTACACTAAAACAAGAAAACATAGACAGAAAAAAAAAAAACAAAAAAACCCAGAACAAAAGAAAAAGAAACTAAAAATTCCTGGGAAAATCTAACAAAGACAATAATTTATGAGTCACTACAGAAAAGTCCATAATTCTGGGGGTTTTTTACTGATTATAAGGTAAGAATATGCAGGATTCACTCAGAAAAGGAGAAAATTAACATTTCACTGTTTTACTGCTCCCTTGTAGATATTATTGTTTATGGTTTACGGTTTATGATATAATTTTAAGCTTTGGATATCTTTTAAAGAAATACAGATTATTGCTTTTATTGTTAAACCATGCCAAACAAAACAATTACTCTGTTATTTAAATGCAAAAAGTGAATATTACATGCTACTACTTCAAGAAAAATAAACAGGCAATTTGGCAGATGTGTTCAAAACTATTAATTCTTGTAAGACTTCTAAGTAGGGTGATCTCAAACCGTCTAAACTAGTGATAGGGTTTAAAGTATCAGCAACAGAAAAAAAGACAGGTAAACAAAACATATTTATCCCAAACCATTCTATTAAAAGAGTAGCAGGCATATGGAACAAGCTGTTTAGTAAGACAGCTGATTAAGATAGCATAAGTAAGCTTAAGAGACAGCTAGATATTCTTATGCAGAAAGTGGTTTAGATATCACAGCGAAAGACTATGAGGCTGAGATAACTAAAGTGGGACGTGCTTATTTTAACGCAAGACTTACTATCCTGATAACTTTTTAAAGTTTCGGGTGTTTTTCTGCTTTCCTTCCATTAAGGCCATTCCATAAGCGTTTAATTAATTATGAAATTAATTATATCTAATTTGCATTTTCTTTCTCATTTGTGAAAATGTTTAAAATCACGACCAGACTAAACTTGCTATCTGGATATATTTTCCTTGAAATCAACTATTTCAATAGTAAACTGACAGGCTCTATCATTCACTGTTTTCATCAATTTAATGAAAATCATAAAGTAAGCCTGATTGCTTCCCATCCCATGCTGAAATCAGAAGACATCTTGTCTACAAAATTTGTTTTCATAAAATTTCCTACTTCTCTGTTTCTGAGAGAAGCACAATTGTTGTAGTGCTACCAACACACTTCTTATCGCAGTATGACATTTTAATTTTCAACTATATAGGCTACAGTTACTCAAAACTGTCATCAAAATACTGCTACAACTAGCATTCTTATTACTGCCATGTGTAGAATTGGGCACGCGACAATAGTGTTTGGAATTATGTGAAGAATATGTCAAACAACTAATTTTTAAATTAGGACTCTCACATCAAGAGCCTGACTTCTCAGTTAATCCAAATAATTTTTCATTGATGTCAGAAGATTTAATAATTAGTGTTGTTCTAATAGCAGAAGATAAAGTATTTTAAATATCTTTAAACGACAATAATCAAGCCTAGAACTTGGCTACAACATAGTGAATTCCCATCCCTGCATACAACCCAGAATGATGACAGAACCACAACTTCTGATGTTGCTTCAGGCATTGCTGGAGACAATTGTTTCTAGCAAGTTTTCCATCTCCTTTTCCCAGAAAACAATTTTTCTCTAAAGAAAAATTCAATTCTTTTTCTATCCTAATCACATATATCATATTTCTTACCTTCCTTCAACTTGGCTTATGACTAGAGAAAGCAATTTTATTTATCTTGTTTCAAAAGAGAAAAATTACATTGGGCTAAGAACCCTAATCATACTAAGCTCAGTGACAAGTAATCATTGATTTCATTGGGAACACCACATAGCACCACATTTGTTACTGCAATGACCTGAAATCCCATAAGGTGTTAGATGCAGGTTCAGTTTTCATAATGTGACAATGATTTTACTACAGCACACTTGAGACAGAAGAGTTCATTCAAGTAAACAAATTTATATAATTACCGTTTGTAATTATATTTGGAGGGAACAAAAAAATCTTAAAAAAAAAAGGAAAATGCAGTTTATCTCTCTATCCCCATTATCTTTTTTTTTCCTCAGTAAAGAAATTCACATAAACGCCCACTGCTGTAGTTCAGTGGCTGACAATACCTAACATCCACAATTCAATATATGTTTACTAAGAACATGAGGAATTCATGGGAGCGGTTGGAATAAATTTTCTTGATGAATAGGGCACATCATCTAGGTGTAATGACCAATGTAAATCTGCATATAACACTTTGCATTATAATGAAAATAAACCACGGGAATGGTTGGCTTAATATGCTTACTAGACTGCATATATTTTGACCAGAATTGGGTTTGATGCTGCCGGACAAACTGCAGTATTATGAACACTGGCCATACGGTCCTTTTCTAAAAAAACACACATTTTTAATCTGAGTACTAGATAGTTTCCTAGAGAAAGTGTAAAAAATTTTAAAGCTCTTTCATGGTTATACTTGATAGATGGAAATCCAGAATTTTTGTCTTTGTTTCACACGAAACTGAGAGAATAAGACACATGCTCAAATAGCTTCTTTAAAAAAAAATCCTGCACTGCATCTTTATACAGATCAATGTCCAATTATAAGCAGAGAGCTGCTGTGGCAAAAGGTCAGGAAAAAATAATCTTTCCAGCATTTATTACTTGGAAAATAAGGTCACATATGAGGTCAACCTCTGAAAGTATACAGAATAAATTATATTGCAGCATTCTAAATATTCTACACTGCAAAAATTATACTGCAATCTCAACATAATCAGAAAAATGAAGTTGAACATGTATTTCCTGATGATTGTACTACAGATCAGACTAAGCTAAGAGGCAAAAAACCCAGGTCAGATTAACCAGCAACTAATAAAAAGCTTATCATATATTTCTGCTTAATTAGAAATATAACTTCTTATTAAGGCTGACTGATTTAATAATTTCTTAACTATCTTTAACACTGAATCACCTTTCCCACAACAAAGTAAAACAATGGGAAACATACAAAACATTAAAAAATAATTTAGTGGTGCACTTCTTTATTGCTTACAGCGTAGAAGCAAAACATAAAGGCAGAGAATGCTAGAGTGCTTTGTCTCTGATGCTTTAAAAAAGAAAAGTGCATCTTTTGAAATAAAAGAGCTCCTAATTAGATAAAACACATCTGGAAAAGAAATGAATTGGACACAGTTTGAGGAAATAAATATGTTTGTTTGTCAGAATGAATGTTGGCAGAGAACATTGCCATTGTCCTGACATAAGTCATTTTAGCTGTTTCACAGGCACTGTTAATCTTTGGTACCTTCACGGGATGTGAATAAAAGTATACTGAAAATCAGATTGTATTAGTGTTTGACACTTCTCACACTATTAATTGTGAAATCAATATTTCAAACAGGAAAGTGCATCCATGAAATGAAAACATCTTCTGATTTATTTTTTACTCTTCTCTTTTAGCCAAAGCATTTTCTCTTCCTCTGCTCCAAACTACATGAGGAATGTAAATGACTGGCATTCTTTTATCTGTTGCAGTCATGTCTAGCTTGAATTTCCAAATCACGCTTTGACAGAAGGATTGTGTATATCACAGGCAATGCCAGTGGAGATAGAGTATATTCCAATCATTTTTAAAAGTACTAATTTTTTTTTTTTTTTAAATCTGCTTTGGACACTTGTGGTTTCATTTCATGTTCATTCTGAAAGATACTGTGTTCTTTGCTCTGGGCTAGTGACAAGATTTACTGTTCTTTGTGATAATATTATAAGTGGGCTATCTCTCCCTGATAACCTGCAACTGCAATACTAATAGGTTGATAATGACAGTTTAAACGTTATGCTTTTGTAGGCATTGTAGGCTTTACTCACCTTGTTCAAGTGGCTGGCTTTTAGTTGAAGTAGTTTTCATCTTGAGTGCCTCCCTAACAGACATGTCACAGCAGGAGCCTTTGTTAGTGTCTTGGTCACTGTCAGCCTGATCACTGTCCCCATGCCCGCTGTCCCTCAAGCTGGCTCTTTCTGGATCCTNGAAAAAAAGAGAGAGAGAGAGAGTTGTATTTACTTGTTCTGAGTTGAATTGTACTCTCTGGCAAAGCAATTTTGACAAGAATGCAAATGGGGAAGCCAAGAAAGTTATTTAATAGGCCTTACCTTTGAACAAACTGCTGCCTGCTGCCCATGTAATTGGGCTCTGCGGGAAAATTGTCTGTCTGTGAAAGAGAAGGAAAAAAATACGTATAGTTGTACACTGGACAAATCTCCTGCAGAGCAACAAGATTTCCTAGAGGAGAAATGATTAATAATTCAAAAATTCCCTTAATCTTCAGATTTGTACATTTTAATTAAATTGGAAAATGCTGGCATGTAATTATGTGCTCAGAACAATTAAATGATTCCGGTCCACAAATTACCTGCTAAAGTAAACAATGAGGCTCCAATAAGTGGCATTCTCTGTTAGTAACCTGACAGATGACACTGTTTATGTTTTTTCATTAGATAGATATTAAGACTGATGGTTATTGAAAATGAGAGAAAAAATTACTTTTGCATATTAAAAAAGCGAATTATTCAATAATACTAATTTTTAATCATAATTACATCATCTACAGGCATTCTGAAGCTCTTACTTCTGTAATGCAGTTCTGTATACTGCTATATTACACTTGAATTGAAAAAAATAAACAAAAAATCAAGAAAATTTATGGCTGATTAGCTGTGGGGTTTCTCAGATGCTACTGGAAAAATGCAAGTATGATAATATTTGGATTTTCTCTCTTTAATTTTCATCAGTATTAATAGCTAAGACAGAATAATGAGAACCACACATGCAAACAAGAACATTAAATGATCACTGTTGACAAGTAGTTTTTAGAAGAAGATAGTTTCATTAAGCCTGTCGTGTATATTTTTAGCAGCATGAGCCAAGTGACTGTAGAAGCAGAAGTATTAAAAGGATCCAGACCAACATGGAGTCCTGCCAAAGGGAACTGAATTCCCCTTGTATCATTAGCTGAAGTTCTTTGGGAGAAAGAGAGACTGCATCATTCAGAAAACTCCGCATACTGTACATTCACGCACGTCACTTCTTCTTGCAGCTGACCTAGCGACAGAGCTTCTACTGTTTTCTGCATCACTTCACATCACAGCACTATGCTCCGCAGCAGCTCCGGCTTTCGCAGCAGCATCCAGCGCTCAGTATCCGTAACACCGGCAGCACTCAATTAGTGAAGCTGAGGGCCCAAGGTTTAGTGCCACATAGCAAGTGCTTACACAAGTGACTGATCTCTTAGATATTTGGGTTTCCCTGCCACTCCCCGCACCATTTTTTTATCTTTGTTTTGGTTTTATCAGTAGGAGGTAATTAGAAGTATTTGCTAATTCTTTCATGGTTGGAGTATTTGAGCTTGGAAGAGGCAAAAAGTTTTTTCCAAAATTTAAGTCACTGCTGTTTGCAACAGAAATTAGGCAGACACCTGTTACTCCCAAGGGACTTGTGAAATAGATGTGCTTGTATACCATGGATGTCTTTTGTGTTTTAGAGAAGCGATGGAAAAGATAGAACCATCTTCCATCCAGCATGTATGTCAATGCACACCATACTTTCTTCTAGTTTCTAAATCCTTTAGTTCAAAAATAAGATTTTAACACACATTATGTTCACATCCATCCTAGCTTTAGTATATGCAATTAGAGTAAAAGGTCATCTTCACGTTTAGTATGTATCAAGTTAGAAAAACAAACACTGAAAACAAAAAAAAAGGAGGTGTAAAGATTAAGTATTTCAGAATTTTTATCTGTATCTCTCCGATGCAGCACATCATAATTTGGAAGCAGCTATAATTCTGTTTCTTTTCTTCTCACAAGTTTTAAGCTGCTATCTCTCTTTTGTGCAGCAAACCTACCTGATATATATACACTCATATACAATCATTATGACGCTTACAAAGCCCAGTACTTATCAACCTGAATAAACATTTACAACTGCAGAACTCGCGTCTGTTTTCTATGTCTAATATCTCAAATAGAGATAACCAGGAAAACTGACCTTATGCTTTTACTTACATAAGACATCTGTCTCCTCCTAAACACAGCTGCTACCAGAATCAGCATTTCCATTTTTCATGACATTGGCAGTCAAAATGCCTGCTATAAACTGCCTTTTCATCAATTCTCTGCCATTAAAAAAGTCAGAGTTTTGCCCTGGAAATAGTTATAGCTCCTCCTTTTTGATGGTGCTAAGAACTTAACTATAAACTGGACTACTGTAAGAACCGGTCATACTTTTTGTCTCTGTTTTTTCATAGCAAGAAAGCATTTCACACATCCTGGAAGAGCCAATACACAGATTTTAAAATAGAAGCTATGACCACATCTTAGCTGCTGAGAAATTCTGTATTTATGGTAATCATTAATGACCTTTAACTAGATAATAATTTGACCAATTACCTTCATACTGTATTTTGCCACAATAAAATGAGTTGGGTGCCATGTTACAGAAAGTTCATCATTACAAAAGCAAAAATGTAAGTACTTGATGATCATATACAGACAGAGCTTGGAGTTGAATACTTTTCTTTCTGCTCTAAAAGCATTAGTCCTTGTATGAATTGTGAAGGTATGTTTTTGTAGCGCTGTAACAGCACTCTGAGATAAAGGTAGCAAAGGGAGAACTGTTTCATGTATGAAAATATCTATTAAAATTGTGATAATTAAAAAAATAATTTAATTTTAAGGCTTGGTGGCTTGGAGGAATCTTAGAAATGTAAGCATCTGCTTCACAATGGATGAGAGAGAGAGAGACGAATGTCTAACATGTCTAACTCCCTTAAAACCTTTTATTTTTTTGTAATCCCAGTTGAAGTGAGAGGCCATATACTTAAAATTTTTACACTTTAACATTTATGGAAGTGATATTACACATTCCAGCTCATGCATTAATCATACTTCTTTACATTGCATATCTGCAACTCTAAGAAATGAATGCTATTTTAAAAACCTAAAAAACCTCTTGTTCTTCTCTGGATATACAGCCCTTTCTAGGGCAACAAAATCACCAAGGCTCTGGACCTTCAGTTTTAAGGTAGGTTGCAGTTCACCTGCAGAAAACCACTCTAAGCTAATCAGCTAAGATCCCTCAATGTGCTTTAGAGAAATACAAAATATCCCATTTGGTCATCCAGCATTAGGTACATAATACTCCTGGGGAGTATCATAGCCATAGGAGAATCTAGACAACAGGCAAGATGTGCAGTGCAATTGCTAAAGCTAAGTAAGATGCATCATGTCAGAAGTGAATTGCATGAAATTGCAGTCTCTTCATAAATAACCAAAAATTATCCAAATGCTAGCATCATTAACCTCCTGAAGAAGAAAATAAAACAAGCTCCACCCTCGCTC
This sequence comes from Pachycephala philippinensis, assembly GCA_013397055.1. NCBI lineage: Eukaryota > Metazoa > Chordata > Aves > Passeriformes > Pachycephala > Pachycephala philippinensis. The sequence continues at coordinate 174,790 of VWZT01014689.1, read as the reverse complement.
TCACCCTCCCCCAAGAAAATCTCCAAGAACAATCCATCTCCAAAAGTCACCAGAGTTAAACAGTACAGGAACATTTTCTATCTCTGTGATTCAAGGCTGAGGGCAGGAGTATCAATTAGGTCACCAGCTACCACAGCACAGGTTCTCCAGCAGCAGGATAAATGTTATCTAAAATTAAAACAAAAGCAGAAATGTTCACTTCCCCAGTTAGATATCAGAGAATTAAAGTCTGTGATGTCAACCTAAATGCCCAAAGCTGCCTTAGAGAAGTGGTCCTGGTTTTATGGCTCATTTTCACAGCTTAGTGGAACCAGCTCATTTCCAATGAGAGTATGCTGTTAAACCATTCAACAGATATTTTTTTTCGACAGTTGCTACAACAGAGCTTTACAAATACTTTCTTCTATCTGTTCTAATATGTGACCCTAGATTAAATATGAAATTTTAGGAACACTTTCATTAGTGTAAGATTGCAGAAAAATGTCTGAGGATTCTGTACACACATTTGATACAGCTTTCTCAGAAGATGAAGCTCATTAAAAAAAGCTATTTAAAAAGAGGTCAGAATGCATAGGAACCTTTCAAAAGCTGCCAAAATTTAAAAAGAAAGGGTTACTACCTTTCAGAAAATATCATACAGTTTGATTTTGTTACCTTTTACTTCAGTGAGTTCAGGAGAAGGAAAATAAAAGAAGAGGCAAATTAAACCTGTGAAACACTTTTCGTAGAATCATAGAATGGTTTGGGTTGGAAAAGACATTAAATATAACCTAGTTCCACACATCCTCCCCCCATCATGGGCAGGGATACCTTCCACTAGCTCAGGTTGCTCGAAGACCCATCCAGCTTGGCGTTGACCACTTGCCAACAACTTCTTGGGGCAACATGAGTTGGTTGGATTTACCGGTATGGAATTTCAAATGCAACAATCTAATTGCTAAAGTCTAATAATGGGACTTTGAAAATCACTAATTGGCCAGTGTTTGCATGAAAAACATGTAGAATATCTTTCCAAGTGCCATCAACTGTCTACAAAACCATTCATTCTATTGCACTTGTCAGGGCTTGTGGCCACATGAGGACCTAGATAACTAAAATTGTCGCTAAGTATAGCTCTCACATGGTGTATTTGGAATACTGAATTTTATAGACTCGGAAATAAAACCATTCAAAAGTTTGAAAGTCAACTCTTAAGCTTCTACTAATTAATTCTGGACTGGCTATGGTTTCCAAAAGTTTAATTTAGAGAAAGGAAAATGAAAAATTATAGCCAAGAACAGAGTATAAGAAACAAATTCTTCATAGGATCCATTAACCTTAAATAAACTCACAAGAAAAAAAAAAGAAAAGGTAAAAACCTCATCACTGGAAACAGTTTGAACCAGCCTGGGCCAAGCATTACACAATGAATTATGGAGAATATTTTTAGCAACAGGCTATATTCATCTCATCCCTTTTTTTATCTTTTCGTAAATTCATGTTAACAAGGTATATGTGTTTACTTCTGTTGAAATATTATGCTATTTTTATAAATATAAAGAAGTTCTACTGTGGTCTTAACACACTATTTTTATTTTTTTTTTTAATTCAGGATTAAAATTACAGTGCCATATTAATCAACTGGATTTCAAGAATTCTATTGCTCAGTAAGAGAACAGCAGACGACTTAAAAAGGCTTCTGCTTTCAAGAAATCCTGCAAAAAGCAGACTGTCTCTTAAAAATTAGAGGTTCCTAGCTATGTTTTTCTTTTTACTTTTTAATAAAAATAATTTTTGTATCACAGTTTTGAAGATTGCTAGCCATATTTGGTGTATTCCATACTGTCTGAATAAAATTAGAGAATTTTTTTTTTAAGAGTGTGAAATTCAACTGGTTTGTCTAATAAAACTTTTTTTAAACCACTGGCTACAATGAAAAAGAGTAAGTGAGAAAAAAAAAGATGGGGACAAAGAAAGAAATTCAATATTTAAGTATTCTTGATAAATTAAGCCCAGAAATAATTGTCGTATCAGGGAAAGATGTACTTTAAAATGTGAAAAAAAGGACTTAGACATTAATCAGATTTACGAATATTAGACGACTAGAATATTCATAATTTTTTCTCAGAATTACAACAAGTATCACATTTTCTGAAATGACTTAACGCAACTCCATTTTATGTAGGTTTTCATACCTGGAACTATAATAAAGCAAAATGTCCTTGCTGACTCTAACTTCTTTTTAATTAAACATTAAATGCAAAAATGAAATATCTCTCACCTTTATCAGACTGCCACTTAATATCTAACTCAAGCATCTTCTGTGCCTTTTCTTGAAAAGCTGAATTCCAGGTATTCACCCTTCCCCCACGAATCAAAGATATTATATAATGGCAATCTCTTCTGGAAGCAAAAGAATTTCAAATCGAGTTTTGAAAGAGCAGACAATTGTCTTCATTTTGTTAGGAACAGTGTGGGTTCAACAAAGTACAATTTTTCACAAAGACTTCTCAGTGTAAGACTGCCAGTGAGTCTGTATACTTAGCCTGAAATAGTAGTTTCTGGTTTCACAAGATTTACTTCATTAAGAAAATTCATTATCCCAATAGCAAAAACAAACATCAACAAAAACAAAACGTGGCCATAAACCTCTCGTAAGTTATTCTATCTTTTTCAAGGACAAAATTAAATAGGCTATTTTAAAAAATATTATCCTACTATGTGTTCTCCACTCTCATCCTTTTGAAAATGTTTTTGAGATGGAATTTATATGATATGTACATATTTAGGAAGTTTCACACTTGCTGCAAATGTGTATTTTGGTGTTAAAAGTCCTTCAGCGTGTTTATGTGAATTTCTGACATATGTAGCATTCTTCAAAAGCACATTGAAAACAAGGGCAGTAAAAACAGTCAAATGCACAAGGCAATATTGTTCATGAAGCTGCTGTACTCTTTATTGAAGAGTGTTGGTTGGTGGCTCCTGTTTTCTCTTTCTCTTGAATGAGAAAGCAAAACTGCGACAGGAACAGGTCCTGAGCTCTTCAGTCAATTGTGCAGTGACTTCTGAAAAGTGAAGCTCTGAAGACAGACACTACCATTCTTTCCTGTAAGCAAAGTAGTGAAGGTCTCCCTGTATAAATGCCTAATCCATGCACTGTTTTCTATTACCAAGTACCATATTTGTTACCAAAATAAATTCTTGTTGATTTATTGGTTAAGCTGTCCTACTAAGGTATTGTAGATTATTTCAGTTGTTTGTACTACTGGCTTAACGAAACCAACTACTTTTTAAATTTTTACTAGTTGGTTCTGCAATGCACAAGTCACAAAAGATGACAGAAGCCTGGACGGTGGGAATTTAACACACTGCAAGGATTAGAAATCACAAGGCCCAGACAGAGTTCTTCTCATCTCAGTGATGATTGCCCCAAGTCGGAAGACTGAAGAAGCTAAAAAGGTCACTACAGAATGACATATTTTTAAGTGATCCTGGTAAAAAAAGTAGACCTGAGTGACATTCAAAAGATGAGGTGAGACCAGACCCTGATCAGACTTTTTGATATGAAATAAAAGATTGAAGCATTTCAGGAACAAGTTTGTCTCTTTGTCGGCAGGGAAGTCAGCTCAACAGAAGCCTCCAGCTCCTCTACCAGTGCAGGATGTGTGTTTAAGGTCAGACTTCTCTCTCTAAAAAAGATGTGACAAGGAAAAACTGTGGAAGCTGAACCCAAAACTTTCTCCTACTGAAAAGAGAATCAAGATTTTCCAGACCAAACTCAAAACTGCTGGATTTTTTGCAGTGGTTTCAGATTTCTGAGCCTTATCTTATTTTTCACTGGAGAAACATGAAATGTAATGAAATTAGCATGATCTCAGAAGAAAATGTGGAAAGTTGTCAAATGTGATTAGGAAAGAGGAATTGTAATATGAGCTCGTAAGTTGAACTACTTTTTGGAGGAGATGCAAGATAAGAATGTAGACAGAGGTGCCAAACACCATACCACATAGAGAGCTCAAGCTGAAAGTACAATAGCGCTATCACAATGTCAATAAATAAACATAATGAAATTCATGACACATTATTGCATTGCTCTGCACTGCTGCTATTCATTTGAAAATGATGAACACATTTAAAATAATTCACAACTTGTCAAATGCCTGCGAGCAGTGCAGTTACGCTGGTGCCTTAAGTGGCATTAGTAAAGGTCTTACAAGAGAGCTTCATACAACTTATACCAAAAGTAAAGATGGAAGTATGGGAAGACAGAACAATAACTACACCCGAATCTGCTAATACAGTTGCATCCAATATATTTACACTGCTCACCAATGATATGTACTAGCTGAAGCTACTCTGTCAATAAAAACCACATTAAGAACCTTTTGAAAGAGCTTCCCTGTCAATTAGGCTGTAGATACATTCTATCGCTCCAGTTTTCCTGTCAATTTAATATACTGGATCATATTAACAGTACTGGCTTGTCAATAAGGCAAATCCGAATCCTATTAATAGAGTTACAGTGCCAATATAATCGGCTTCCCATTTATCGAGCTTCCCAGTATTTGGGAAAGCTGTGAAATGGGATTATAAGGTTAGGTTACATACATCTGTCTCTACATTACATAAATATTTCAGGAATTGTATCCCGTTGTGTAAAGAAGTACATGTAATCACCTTTTTCCATTACAAAAACTTCAGATGACAGAATAGTATAATAGTTTGCCATTGCTGAGAAAACGTTAAATTATCCTCATTTATCACATTGTTTCCTGCTTTCACTAAGTAAAACTGCTATTTTATAAGACAGTGTCCTTGTGTGCCACACATATAGAACTGCTAATAGATGTATGCACTTCACCCCACCCGCACAATATAATGCCCGCTTCAGAAAATAAAAGGAAAGAGATAAAACACATTTTGGAAACAAAATACAGAGCACTCCATAGTTTCAATCTGTATTTAGCCCTTGTGCTGTGCTGTATAATCTTTGTGGAAATGAAACATGCAAGTATAATTCTAGTGTAACAGAAACCCCCGGAAATAATTAATAAGAGGTATTAATTCATGCATTAAAAAACAGTAGAAGTTCAGCAAACCTTCTATTTAATAGAAGCCTTAATGAAGTTGAACATTAGTTACTTTTAACCACATTCAATATGAAATAACTACTTTCACTGGATTAGCAGAACATACAACAGACCGTTAAACCTAATTATATTAAAAAAAAATAAAAAGAAAAAAGTAATTGCATTAAAATATACTGGGTATTCTCTTATCAAATTAACTCTCTAGGTCTGACTTTAAAATATGGATTTAAAAAACATGGTTCAAAAATGACAGTTAAAGGTCAATGAATCAAGCCGCCCATTATATTTTCTGGTAGCAGATGGGTGCAATGAAACCTAATGATTGAATTTGAAACGCTTTAATGCTCCTTTTATCTTTGGCTCCCACCATGTTGAGTCTACCTTAGTATTCCTAACAGATACTATGTTTACTGCATAACAGACTCAATTACAATTAGCTAACTAGAATGAAATCTGCACTTATCTCAAAATCCAGCTTATTCTAAGAATATCATACCATGAACTCAAAATAACAAACATGTAGGAGTGTGTCTTTGATAGCACTTGTAGGTTGAGGGGTTTTTTTATTTTTCATGTTAAATATGAAGTCTAGAAATTAGAGGAAGAATTAAATCAAAATTAAAGGTAAAATTTTTCAAATAGTGCCTTGAAATTTAAGGATATGATCAAAGTATTTTTTTAGAATTTAAAAGTTTACTTTTAAAGAACCCTTTTATTCTCCATGAAAACAACCGTATCTTTTCTGACCTTCCTTCTTTCTTTCCTTCCTTCCTTCCTTCTTTTATTTTCTCCTTTCTTTCTTTCTTAGACATTCTACAGTGCAATTTTGATCTCC
>VWZT01014689.1:151204-168839 GCA_013397055.1 Pachycephala philippinensis | reverse complement strand
TTTTGAGACACATCGGAAAGCTCTTACTCAGCAGGAATTCCCAGTGAAGCCAGTAAGTGTAGTGAAATTTGTCCTATTCTTACCACTGCTTATTTCCTGTTTCTAAGAGCAACATAACCCAAGTGTTTTCCAAACAGATAAAAGCTTATAAACACTGCAGTACTGGGTGGTGGAGAAGGAGAACAAATTACGGCCTTTTAACACTGTTAATCTGTTTTGTACTTATCATATTTAGTAAGGAGAAAGAAGAGACACTGGATATTTAAAATCTGTTAACTTTGTGTTAACATCTATCCAGTATGTTTACCTTTTTCTGTCCAACCCATACTCCCACTAAAGGCAACAATAAAACTCCCACAAGCCATGACCTGAGGTCCAGTGAAATCAATGGATGTTTTCAAACTGGTTTCAATAGCCCTTGGATCAGTCTGCTTACTTCAATTACCAGCTAAGCGAGTCTTTACATAGCATGCTACATTCCCACAGATACATATATTGTATGCTGAAGAAAGTTGCATTTAAACAGATTTGTAATGGCAGTGAGGGGAAAGGTGATTACTAGGCAGCAAACACTGTATGTGGCACGAAATTCCAGTTCTGTGTTTCTCCCCTACAGAGTGAAAGAAATTAGCAACAAAGATGGAGCAGGATTTGGTTCTGAAGCCACACTGCCTGCACAGAAAACACACACAAAGAGGAACACTGAAGCTTTCTTCCTAGGTGACGATCAGAAAAAAGGGGTAAATCTAGATCACCTCCTTTCCTTTAAAGCTGCCACCTTATCCCCTTTCTCTTTCTAAAATCCTGCACCAGAAAAGCAATGATTCCCTTAAATTCTCTAAGAATTCAGAAGAAAATCACATATGTTAAAACTTACATTATAACTTTCTGTCTAATTTCTTATTTAGGTCATGTAACTCTTTATTTCAACTTCTTGTTGAAAATACCCAACAAGGTATTCTCTAAGCATTTTGTGACAAGATAAAAAGCCCTACTTTCACACAAATACCTCTGCATAATTATTTCCTGTAAGCACTAGGAAAAGACACACCACTAAATATGCTGCCAAAATAATGGCTGAATTTATGACAGAATAGTAGATCATCAAGCTTTACAGACTCACACGGCCATGCAAGGAGATTTTCCACTGTAAAATGGTGATGAGTTGATTTATTATTTGTGACATAAGATAAATAATTTAGGCTTGCACAAATTTAGCAAGAGGTTCTGTCCTTAAATATATTTTAAAGTCATAACAGTCATGTGTCTATGATGAGGTACCTCATAAAATGGAAAGTTTGATAGAATACACCATTACACCATGAGTATAGTAGCAGTGGTCAAGTAGACTTGGACAGAAAAAATAAGGCTTTTCTGACATAGGGCTGTGTGTATGCACCCACAACTCTGTCACTTCAGTGTTAACCTACTGCAATGTCTTCTGATAGGACTCTACATTAAACTGATTCAGAACAAACAAAACAAAAAATAGCTACCCTTCTTTATAGGATCACCTCCTCGAGGACACAACACCCACTTATCTAAGTATTGTCACAGGTAACCTCTAACTTCATAGGTATTTAAAGGCTGACTTTGAACTGTAAATTCTTAAGACAGGCAAAAATAATGTTCTGGATTGCCCTTCTCATTATGGCTTGCTGTATCAAGGCCCTGAAATCAGATTTTTCTGTAAAATTAAGAAGATCCACATAAGATATGGTCTCTGAAGAGATTCCAGGATTAGATAAAGTCATCTTTCTGTTCCGAAGCAGTGTTGGTTTGTCAATATCTAGGACACTGCTGCAAGTTTCACCAGGGATAGAGTGACTGAACATGAATGCAAATATTTGTCTGAGGGGGTTGTTAGAACACAGGGATTAAATTATGGACTTCCTCTCTATCTAATTAGAAGTATGCTCACCCAGTATGTGAGCACTTTTTTTCAGTGGAATGCACTGAACATCAACTGAAGGATGCATATATATTTTACTTTTAAAAATTTTATTTATGACCTCTCAAACAAAATAGTTAATGAAACCTTCTCCAAATAATGTCCACATCACAGAAGTCCCCAAGTTGACATTCAAAAGCATGTGTATGTGGAAGCTTCTTTCAAAGTGTGAAAATAAATGAAAACACTACTGGTGCAGTGCAAGACATTTCAAATAAAAGCTCATGCAAAAAGGAAAAAAATAACTTAAGATTGTTCTACTCTTCCTGAATAGTCAAACCAGATCATGTGTAACACAGACTGATGCTGCTCCCTGCAGGTGGATCATGAGCCCACAAGAAGCCACACCAACTTCCAACTTCACTGGAATTCAACATGGAGTTAGGTGCTTAGCTGCAGAGAGTGATCTCCAGGAGCACAGCCTTTGAGTGCAATTCTTTTACTCATATGCCCTCACAACTTGTTTTCAGGAAGAAAAACCCATTAGAAGATGAATTATTTCCATGGGAATTTGTTCATTTACATCATTTCAGGGCCGTCTTAGTTTGCTGGTGTTTCATGCCATTGTGCTATTGGGAATAAAACAAAAGCTATAAAATACTAAGGAACTACCATATTTTTCAGTTCACATGCAGCTTTATTAATGTCTTGATTAATTCCTAAGAATTATTAAACTTTAGTTTGTTTGGTGTTTTTATTTAAATCTTTTGAGGCATGAAGCAATAAAATACAAAATACCCTTCTAACTATGCTAAGACCAACAGCAAAATCATTCACTTTCAATGAAAACAGAATTAGTATCGTGGTCCTAGAATGCTGTGTGTCACACTTCAGCACAGAGACTTTACAAGGCAGTGGTATAGCATCCTTTTCCTAAAGGTTTATAGCATTGTTTCTTTAACCTTAACCACAGGATAATAAACAGCACCAATATAATGATAGTCCAAGTTACCAGTAACCTTAAGAATGTGCAAGGAATAGACTGGCAGGATTTAATCTGCCATTTTCATATATCTGCCCAAGGGAAGTATTGTAATTGCAAAAATTTACTCTCAGACTGCTGAGACTCATAGTAATTATGTTTCTTTTTTAATAGAAATAGCCACAGGTAGTAACAAATTGGGTTTTGAGATGGAGAACTGGGCATGCATTCTAACCCAAATTACTATGTAATTGTCTTTATTATAAAACACTATAGAAAATCCAAAACTTAAATCAGAACAAAAACTTTCCCTTAAAAAAAGTCTTCTCCTCCCATGGCTATTCAATATGTGTGCCTATTTCTTCATTCACAAGTATCAGCAAGACCAGCATGACTGCAAGTAATTTATCTAAATATCTTTGCCATTGCTAACCAAAATTCCCGAAGCTTACATTTGTTTAATAGAAACAGCTTCCTCTTGCTTTACAAGTAGGTCATAATCTAGAAATCCAGATACTCATTCCTAAATTTCCTTTGCTGGTATCAGGAGATGAAGAAAAGACTTTGTGTGGTCTACATATATTTTAAATGAACTGAAATTAAAGTTTTCTTCGAAATTCTGAAAGCCTGTTGGAAACAAATGAGCCCAGGAAAGTACTTAAAATGAGGTATTTCACGCTTGAAGGAATTATTATTTTTTTACCATCACATCATTGCAATAATGAGGGTATGCTTTTGGGAAAGATCATGTATGTGGTGGCCAATGAATAAATAATAAAATAAACTGATACAGTTGCTTCTGCCCCTGTCAATACTATAGCCTGTTAGACCTGAAAAGAAGCTACATGTGGTTTAAACAGACAAAATATATGTACAGATTTCAACAAAATGAAGACTTTATATTGAAAGAAATAACAGAAAAATCTTGTTTTCACCTCCTTTTCACCCGACAGCTACAAAGCTGACTGATATAGTTCTTGCCTTGGAGCTACGAGGTGCAAATTACCGTGTGCTTTTTAATAACTAACGCAGTCCGTGGAATCAGTTAAGTGCGGTTTCTTTCACATGTTGCATGACTTATACCTCCTCTTAATCATCACTCTCAATCCTGACGTTTGATAGCAGGATTCCATCATGAAGTGGAAAATGAGGTCCTTCCTTACCTATACTCTTGCCTCAGGAAAAAAATGACAACATCATTTGTCTCTAAGCTTGATGCTTTCTAGTTTGCAGCAAAAGGTGCAGGTTGACAGCATCTTCCAAAACACTGCTACACAGCTCTGTACAGATCATACACAATATCAAAAAAAAAAAAAAATTAGATCCACACTGATCATTAATAATGCCTTTTATCCTTCTAGATGGTTCTTTTGATTCCATTCTGCTCTCTTTTCTGTGTATACCCACATACGTTTTCGTACACACAGTTACATTATCTGGCCTGTAGCCTAGAAATATAATAGTTTCTAAGGCTTCGTGGTTGTCATTTTAAAAAGGCTTTTAATTTCATTATTTCCCAAGCACTCTAAATTCCACTATGTTCTTATTGTCATTTGATCCACTGAAACTATGAAGAGATCACAAAAGAACACACTTGGTACTTTACAGCTGTGGCTGGATAATCTGGCTCATGATCATCAAAGCAGGATTGTTTTTATGATCTTCAAATCTGCATATCAAATTACTCAAGTCTCTGAGAGAAAGCAAGACATCAGGACTATCTCAACAGAATACGAGAAAATGTAGTTGGAGGCTAAGTGACACGAACAGCTTTTGCAGCTTTGCAGTGATCTTAAAGCAAAGGAGAGAAGTGACAGGGAGCAGTTTAGGTAACACAGACTAAGAGATTCTGGGCTGAATTCTGCACATGCTTATGCACATCAGCCACCCCACTCCTGTAAACGATCTATTTAATTAAATGGTTCTATTGACCTAAATTAAAACGATCACTGATTAAGTGTTTTAAGGATCCTGCCCTAAAAAGAATAATATTAATTTAATTATACATATATATGTATATTTCCACAGGCCTCAAAATTACTTATGCACTGACTAAGGATATAGTTTTTTCTAGATTTGCACAAAAAGAGCATTTTTGACTTTGCTGGTAGTCACTCAAGTGCTGAATCTGAGGTACATTGTTAAAACAATGTTCTTTTCTTTGTTACCTTTAAAATTTTATAGAATTTAAATATTTTCATTAAGAATTAATGAACATTTGTTTAGCCCACTTCAGCTTACCTTTTTTTTTTAAACTGAGTTGTAACTAAACAATCGTAAGTGGTTGCTTAGCAATCAGCAAAGAGCGAGACAGAAATATAGTAAGTGAAGAAACTGACTGACATGTTCTGTGTTTGAATAATGGTATTCAGTAAAAACAACAGAATAACACCAAGAGAAGTTTAAAAGAAAATTCTCTTAATAAAAGAATACAAAAAACTGTCTTTAGGAACAAATTATGCATTTAAAAGCTACAAATTGTGATTCACAGGTCTGTCGCTATAAAAAATTCCTGTAGCTATTATTAAAAATACATTAAAATCCTTCAAGTGTTCATGAAACCATTATTTACCTTTTGTTTTAATTCAATTGTCAACTGTGCTTCCAATGATTTTAAAAACAGTATATATCTACAAAGCAAGCAAGAGTTTACAGCTTTGAAGACTTGAAATTGATTTTTAATGCACCAGCTTTCAAACACTACAAAGGCTGCTCTCTGCTGATAAAGACAGTAAACAAGAAATTGTCCTTTAAATGTTCCCTTTAATGTTTTTCTTTAATTAAAAATCAATCAAAAAACATTGCCACATAAAAAAATTAAAATTAAGACATTAAAAAATGCTTTATGTTTTTGACACACAACACATTCAAACCAGAATAAAAACTTATAATGTTACTTTTGTTTACTTATATTAGTTTAGACTTTTTTTTTTGCACTGTCGACATTGTAATGAAAAAATAAAAGGATGTAAAAGTAGTTTATCACAACTCAGCTTTTTTTATAAAGTGGAAATGTTAAAAATATGATGAAATTAAACCAGAAATGATAAAAGTACTAAAGTAAAATACTTTTTAAATACCTTTAGATTATTTTAATATATTCCTATCCTCTAATCAGACCAGAGCTTATTTATGTAGATTAGTCACATCTAGAGTCTCATTTATCTAACCTGTATTTATTCTTTGATCGCAAAGCTTGTTAACTTAAATGGTCTTTTATTGTTATGATTCGTTTTCCCATAATTATGCGGTTTAACTGCCTGATTTTTTTTTTTAATAAATATATGCACATGCACCAGTCACATTCAACAGTGTTATGCTGGATGCTCAATGAACTGTAAGAGCCATTTCAATACAATAAAACTGTCTGGAAGTGTTCCAGGGCAAGGAGTGGAAATCTGAGTAATCACAGTGTCACTAGAACTAGTACAGGCAATACACACGTGTCGGACATACATCAGTAGATGGTCTGAACCGCTCTCTGAAAATAATTCTGAATGACTATCACTGCAAGAACCTATAATGCATCGATTCGAGGTCCCACCCACACAGCTGAAATCATGCATTTGTATCTCATGACAAGACTTTTCCCTTCCCCTTTGGAGTTCTCCTTTGGCAGGCCATGGAGACTGCAACACAAAGCCACCCAGCAGGGAACGGGATGAGATTAGGAACTTTTCTGTTACGGGTTAAAGCATTTTATGAACGTGAGAAACTCTGATCTGATACATACGCCACAAAGCCAGTAGAAAGGTCCATGGCTAAAATCAAATATCTTAATTTGAAGGACTTAATATGCCTAGATTGCTCATAGCCTATTAAATTGAAAATAGACCAGTAGGGGACTGATTGTCTTGAGGGCTGAAAAAAGAGATATCCCCCCACTGAACCAAAGTGAGATACAAGTTGATCTTTACTCTGTTTCTCTGAACAAATAACACTAATAATTGACGGAAACTATGCAGTTGTGTCTTTATGTGTTGAGGGACTCCTCAGTTTTGAAGAAAAAAGAAAAGCGATCTCTCCTCATATCAAGCAAGTGGATGAATTGATCTGCTATCCTTTCTGTACAGGTAATACCACTACCTAGTGGAAGCAAACCAGTAGGAGAAAGAGATGGTTCTTGTGTGACCTTATTAAGAAGGAAATGTATCAGCAGCCTTTGGGATTTACCTAGAAAATATATGACTGCTCAAGAAGGTTATTTAAAGCACTGTCTAATATTCTAATTAACAGGGACATTTATAAGAATTTGCTTGTTCTTGAATGTAGTACTTAACACTGAGTATTTTATCTAAAATGCTTAATAATTTACTTTTTTTCTTTCTCATAGGATTTGCAGTAATTAATCCAGAATCTTCTTCTGTTAAAAAAAAAAAAAAAAAATGTCTACAGCAGACTGAAAAACAGAAGTTTCACTCTGAGAAATAGATTAGTAGAGCTTAGAATGCACCCTGGCTAAGACTTGTGGCAGCTGCACATTACTCTGTTTCATCTCATCAACAAAAGCAGTGACTAGTTAATATCCTTAATGCCCCTTTAAAAACTTAACAAATAAAACACTTAAACTCAAGGAACTTTTTTCCCCTGTCATTTTGCCATTCTCTTCCTAGTACCTTTTTCTATTTCTTTTCTTTTTCCTCTTTTTTCTATTAAGGCAAGAGCCTGCAGTCCCCTGAGAGTTTTACTTGTTTCCTGTATTTTTGAACCCTTTAGCATTAATTTTACCACTTCTCTTACAGCTGAAGTAGCCATACAATTGAAAGCATAAAGCTCTCAGGCTATCTGCTGCAAAAATTTGTCCCAGCTGCTCTACACTGACCTTTTGGCATCAAAGGATTGCTTCGATATTTTAAAGAGAAAAACAGAGCTGTGTTTCTGCTCTGGTCAACAAATCATTGTTTAAGTTCTCATCACTGATTTTTTTTACCTATTGGAAAATGTTAATAATAGTGTCAAAATGTCTTCTCTTCCCACATGCAGGTACTTGTATTCTCTTCCCACATGCAGGTACTCCTCAGCCTTGAAAAAGTATCTGAAGATCTCTGCCATGCAACACATATGTTTTCTTCAGAAAAAACCCAAACCAACCCCAAAAAACCAGCCATATACAGCCATTTTTTGTATGCAGAATGAGCACCTTGCATGGCAAAACCTAAAACTAATTTAACTTGACATTTTGAACTTTTGTAGAAACAGCAAAAGAAAGAAAAATTAAGGATGATATTTAAAAACATATATGTAATTATTAGCTGGTATGTTAATGCTTCCTGGAGAGGAAGGTAGTAAAGAGAAAGAAAAAAACACTAGGGAAAAAAGACCAAAGAGATACTTTTTTTTTTAAAACAAAATTCCAACTGGTTACACCCAGATGTTGTGACTTGGAAGGAACTTTTTTCAATTACATTTTTGTCTTATCAGAGAAACCAGATTGTATCTATGCTTTCTTACTACCAAGTAATATTTGTGAATATTTCAAACATAACAATTGATAATTTTCCATGTAACAATATTTGCTGAGCTTTAACAATAATGCTGTATTATTCACAGTTTCAAAAATCTATGAAAATGTGATAACATATGTTCAGCAATTTGTTCAATGAAGTATTTGATTTCTTTTCAGCTGTACACATGATTATGCTGGGTTAACCATTGGACTTGATCATCCTAAAGGTATTTCCTAACATAAACCATTCTATGATTCTGTGTTACAATTCACATCATAGTTACAAAAACATTTAAATTCCAGTCTCCTAAATTGTTTGTAAAGATGCTGTAAGAAAAAAATCACAAAGACCTCAAACCTCAAAATGAAGGGCCCAATCATACTATTCTTAACTGCATTCCATAGACGTCTTAGTCACAATTCACTCTTGAACCACTAAAATCAATCACGAAGTAAAAATTATGCTATGAATTATGACTGAATTATGAGTAAGAAAAGGCCTTTTCATCAATGTGGGTAAGGATAATAGAAACCTGAAAAAATATGTTGTTGAAAGATAACCCGTCAAAGGATTTATCAATGACATTGCCCTGGTAATCCTAAATTTATAGGGATCTTCCCATCTAAGTTTAGGTAGTGACAGTGAACACAAAGATGTAGAAAGCTCAGACAACTTTAAGAGCAGTTGAAAGCTGTGACAGTCAGTCTTGCATAACTTGTTTCATGATTTTATAAAAGAGCAAGTTCTACAGAGATATCATTATTCTTTATTTTTTGTTAACAAGAATTTCTGTTCTGGAAAGATCTACATTCCATTTTAGACTCTTAAATTGTTTTTCTCTATTATTTTTATTGTTCTCTATTACAGCACTTCATCTTTGAAAGGTCTTTAGATTTCATATGGACCTATATATCAGGAATGATCCTTTTTAAATAATAGTGCTATACATATCACCAACAAGGAACTCAACATCAAGACCAGAACAGATGTAACACAAAAAAGGAGTTCAATTCTGTTCCTCCATTTCAGCAGCCAGTGCAGATGCCACAGTGAGTGGTGTGTTGCCAGATCTGATCCTAAAATATATGTGTTTTGTGTCAAGATGCAGTGCATCTTGACAAAAAAAAAAAAAAAAAAGCTTCATGCAAGCATAGGAAAGGTTTTGTCCTGGAATTCTTACATAGCCAACTCTGAGACGGTTTTCATCCAGTGAATAAAACTAAAGCTGCAGAACAATGTAACACAAAACCAGACTGCACACAAAACTGCAGACTGTATTTACACAATGCAAGCATTGAAAGGAGTTATTTTGCAAGACATCTAGCCTTGTAAAAAGCTGTTAAAGCTACCATAATGAAACCTAGGCAGGTAGTTCAAAAGTTTCATCTCACAATTTAGTGTCTTTAGATACAGCCCTAGAATATGCAGCTGGGAATCTTTGGAATACATAGAGTACAAACCTGCAAACTTGCAAATGTTTAGAACTGTTCTAGTATCCTCCTGATGCAAAACGTTACCTTGTACTAGTTCTAGTAAGAAGAGAGGATAATATTTCTCATTTGAAGTAGGAGATAGAAATTTTTTATTTTTTCTATCTCTGTTTTCAGATAGGAATTTAGATCACTGAGGAGGAGTGCAACTTCTGTGACGAAAGCTGCTTCTCCTTATATGAAGCAGCTGCACGTTTCTTTTTGAAATCTTGACATTTCTGAGCAGAAGTTTCTCAAAGTATGAAATAACATATTTAAAGACAGTCTTCAAGGGAAATATAAAAACATGAACCATATTAGTGCTTCTCTAGCTTCCTAGGTACTACTAGACACCTGGCGAGGAAGCTGAACTGGGATTTGACATTAATCTATTGACACATCATAAACATCATGTGCCTGAAGTATTAAGAATGATCTGTACTTTATCTTAAAATGCTGCAGGAGTGTGTGGTACAGCAGATACAGCAATTCCCAGCTTGAGAGCTTCTTTCAGCACAGTCACTCATTTTTAGCTGTTGTTTAACAAAAGCTGTGACCACCGCTTTCTTTATTCACACCCACCTTATTCCTGGTATATTTACAAAACTCCCCAAGTTGCACCACAAGTATAGCAATAAATAATCTCTAGGATGATCAACACTACTTTCATCTTGTAGATAGTTTTCTATACTACTGTTATGTCACTTTGAGGAACAGATTTCTGGAACCTACTTGTGTAAAGAAAATATTTGTTTTCCTTTATCCATCCACTCTTACTATTGGAAACCTGCAAGAAGAAGTTGTAACTTGTTCACACAGGGAAAGGCAAACTGACTAACTCCAACTTTTGGTAGGAGAGATACACATATGTGTATGTTTGTACATTTTTTTTTTCTGATGTCTGCACTTCCAAATAAAGAAAATTTCTCTTTCTTTTAGTCAGGTAAGTAGGTCACCAGAATGAGATGAACAGAATTTTCCCAGTAGTCTTTAAGGTCTAGAGTGAAGAGAAATCTTCTTTCAGCCATGTTGAGTTTCCATTTTCTCCTGCTTTCCTTCTCCCCAGAAAAAATTAAGAGTTTGGACCTTAAGTGATGCACAGGTCACATGGAATTTTGACTCTGGCAATGAGAATTGTACAGCACTGCCCTATATTTAAATATTTTTAACAGATTTTTTTTGAAAGCATTGTTTCTAAAGTATGTTTAGAAAATGATTGCTGAAGTTAAAGACAATGAAACATGCTAAAGTGTAGATGTGTAACTTCCTAGTATGTTACTAAACACTGTTCTTAATACACATCAATCTCAGGTGCACATCAAATCACAAATGGTCAATTTTCAGAGGCCTTAAGCACTTACAAGTCTCTTGCACCAATAAAAGCTGAATTTATACAGCATCCTTGTCTGTCCATCCAAAATTTTATACATATATGGATGTATGTGTGTTTAAATTATTTAATATTTATGGTACTGAAGAAGCTCATTGATTCATATGTAAGTAACACATGCAACCGTGGTACATAGGTGGATGCTACAAAGTAGTGAGCAAACACACAAGCTGTCAAATTGTGTGATTGTGTGCAACAGAAGTCACTTAAAGAGAGGCAAGATTACACCACTCTTACCCATATCAGGAAGTATTTCATTCAACTGCTGGTCCTTTTGGGTCACTCTGAAACCCCTAGTCACTAAATAACACTTTACTCCACAGGTATTTGTTGATGTAAATTGGGCTAGCTGTAGAGTAAAACATTATTCATGAGGAATAAGGGAACCATAAGGCCCACTGACTTCACTAGGTCTTACTATTAAGCAAAAGGAAAAAAAAAATTTATGCACTCCTAATAAGAGTGAGAAAATTTGGATCTTACTGAGAAAGAAATTATTTATTTGCTATTAAATATTTATAGAATCAATTGGATGTACTAGGTAATAATATAATATTTAGCATGTATATACATCTCCGTAGATATATAGTATGTACATATGTATATATAAAGTTTTAATAACAAGTTCCTGTTAGAGAATTGTGCCATTAAACAGTTGCCAAGAAAACGAAAATGAAGAAACACAGTTCCATTGTATGAATTACATAGTATGAGATTATCATTTTTCAAAAATATATCTGTAAAAACTAATGGAAACATTTTTTAGAGGACACTTACACAGTTGTTTACCTTCTGCTTACTGAGGTAATGAGGAAAACTGCTTAACTGGATTGACTAACTAAAAGAGATGATAAAGCAGCTAGATTTTGTTTCTTTTTTCTTGCCGTTGCTAACACCTTTGATTCCTAACTGTGTAATTTACATATGCAGACACAGGTTTCTTGGAGTGATTAAGGATATAGTAGATCCAGAGAGAGGGCTGATCCTTCACTATTTCTCCTTAAGTCTGCAGTTTAAATTTTGCATGAGGCAGAAGTAAAGGACCAGACAAAGTAGTGCCTACATTCTAAATGCAAATTTTATATAAAATTTACTCCAGGGATGTGGAGATGGAGAATACAAAATGTATTTTAGTAATGCAAAAGTACACTGAAGAGGATCAATTTTCCCCTCTAGCTACTTTAAATCTGAGCTTTTTCTAAATAGAAACCAACTACACTGTTTCATACTGTGTCTGTTTTGCCAATACAACTACAAAATATAGTATCGATAAGTCTGTTTGAACAGGTTGTTCACTAGGTAAAACTGAATGTTTTCCAGTCTACCTACTGGACCATCCAAATATCCAAAACACTCTGTGCAGATACTGAGGGAAAACAAAACCAGTATCAGATATATCAGTATGTGTTATGAGGAGTTTCAGTTAACATTTTCCATAGCTGTCATAATGAAAACTCTTATAGAAACCACAACACACTCTTTTAAGGGAGGAAATTCCTCTTTTAGCTTTATATAGATTTCAGGAAAAAAAAAATCATGATTGATCTTATACAGTGAACACTGTAAAAAAGAAGGAATCATATTTTCCATAGGGATTTTACACTACAATCGAAACTTTACTATTCAGTAGCATCAATACATTAATTAATTGCTTTATATAGACATTACATGGTTGCAGGAAAGTATAATTTTCTGTCTTTTAGTAACCATTACACTTGTCAGTACGAAAAAATGTGGAGTGTTTTTTTTAGCTTTCTGACAACTCCATTTTACAGTAAAAAAAAAAGTTGACATTACTAAAACAAGTGTCATGGAAAGTTATTTGTTTTTTAAAGCATGAATAATAAATCAAATTATCTCTGGTTGTGCCCTAACCTAAACTCTTTCCTAAAGTGTCACTTTTTGTTAAAATCAATTTCAGATTTTAAGTATTGCTCCACTCACCTAATTGATAGCAACACAAATTCACGATAGGCATAAAATGAAATTGTTTCTGTGACACAACTCAATAGTCGCTTGAGGATTAGTTTACAGTGACCTTGTACAGGCAGCCTTTTTTTTTTTTTCTTTTTTTTTCCCCAGTTACAAATGTTCCATTTACAGGTCATCGGTTACTTGAATTTTGGTTCTTTAAACTGCCAATTACCAATGGCCATTTCTATTCAGTTTAAAATATTAGACACAGTTGGCAACTAGAACATTTGGCGTTCACAGATCACAGGGTATGGTAACTCCAAGATATTATGAATCTTCTTTAGGTACATCAAGTGACTACAGTGCAACTTCTTTCCCACTAGCTGCATACACAAAATGAGTCTGTGTCACTTCTGATACACTCAGCTCATTCCCCTATGACTCAGAACAGCATATTAGGAGAACCACAGGATAAAACAGATATGACATTTCAAATATATTTAATAGTCATTATCCAGAGCCTGCTTTCAATCTGAACGTTAAAAATCACTTTGGAACATACCTGTAGTGTTTGAACATTAAGCTGCATTAATCATGAAGTAATACTTTAAATTAAATCAACTGGAGCCAATTTCTGCCCTCACCTTCACTCTGCAAGTTCACTGCTCTGAAATAAATCTTCTGAGTTTGGACTTTAAACTACCTGCTAAAAATCAAGTCATTCTTTGATTAGTACCCTATATCCAATGGTCCAAATTCTGCCATTTCTCACATTCACAAAAGTCAGTAGAGGACAGTGTGGATATAACTGGCAGCAGAATGCAGCCCCGCTGTAATTTCTAAATGAGCTTTGGTAGAAGACAGAGTGTGTAAGTCTTTCACTATAAAGCAATTATCAATGGTGACTCAGGCTACTGGAAATCTGACTAGTTGTTTTTCTAGTTTATGACAGAATGTGAGTTTTGTTAACATTTGGGGGTAGGAGGGAATCACCACATACATTTTCTTCCTATTTGACTAAGCAGAATTTTCAGCACTGAAAGTTTAGTTGTTTATGGGGAGAGGAGGAGGCAATGGGGCCCCAATGATACTGTCAAAAAATATATTTATGGATATATATTCTAAAGAAGGAAATTAAAAAAATTTAAAACATATGTCTTCGAAAGATAGCTCATACTTATATACAAGATTGGAGGGCTATAATACACTGTTGCAATAGATGTCCTCAGTGTGCAGTTTCTTCCCTGTCCTGTTAGTTACTGCAGGTGATATGACCACTTTAGAAATGCCCTCCCTCTTCTCCACCCCAAACCAAAGAGAAGTGAAACCTGTGGAGGTGCCCACCTCTGCCTGCCAGTCTTCTGGGAAAATACCCCAGCATGCCTCAAATGTACTAAACTCCTGCCCACAGTCTCACATGCACCTCTTTGGCACTGCCATAACTCTGTCTGTGTTTCAATGGGCATTTTCTTTCGAATCACACAGGAAACATAAACGTGACAGCAGAACCAGACCCACCAGATGTGGTCTGGTTCCACTTTCACTAAGTCCACCTCTCTTTAGTGACTTGTGTTGGTCCCTTCAGTGGTGCCTTACTGCAGACAAAAGGGGAAGTTAAACCAGTGTCTAAAGTGAGGTGCAGGGTATTCTAAAAGTCTCCTACCTGAATTATGGACATCCGGCTCGGGGGAGCCTCGCTGGCGTTAGTCCCTTGCCCTGTGAAGCTGGTGTGGCAGCCCACATGTCCCTGGGGTACAGTCAGGTTGTTGGAGGCGGGCTTCAGGTACATCACCTCAGACCTGGGAGAGCTGAGGGGCAGGCGGGTCTGGTAGTCAAAGTACATGGGTGAGGTGGCCAGGGATGGGCTGCTCACCACGTTCATGACATTGAGGGGACCCCGGCTGTCCTCGCCCTCACTGGGCACCAGCATAATGTCATTCTTGCTGATCTTCTTCTTCTTGCCCTTGCCCCCTCCACTGCCACTGCCTCCTCCTCCCCCGCCACTGCCTCCCCCTCCTCCCAGCTGAGGGTGGCTATACTCGGCAATGCGACAATTATAGGTGCGGATCTCCTTGTTCTCTCGCTTGCACTTCACAGCAATAGTGATCATGGCAGCCAGCAAGATGATGGAGACAGTGCTCAGTGTCACAATCAGTGGCAGCGACAAGTCCCAGTGTGGCCGCCGGTGCTGCTCACCATTCACCTGTGGCTCACCAGCCTCGGGCAGGGGCCCTGCCAAGGCCCTGACTATGAGCTTGGCCACTGCGGAGAGGCTGGGCTTGCCATGGTCACTGACTTTTACCACCAGTTCAGCCACAGGGCTGAGCTCCTCCCAGTAGGGGTGCAAGGTGCGTATCTCACCACTAGTGGGGTCCATCTCAAAGAGGTGCTCCTCATTGCCTTCCACAATCTCATACGTGAGGCGCCCACTCTCCCCAAAGTCACTGTCCAGGGCGCGGACGGTGCCCACGGGGTAGCCCACCCCAGCGTTGCGTGGCACCTGCAGCTCAGCAGTGTCATTGATGAGGGCAGGCAGGACAATGAGGGGCGCGTTATCGTTGACGTCGAGCACGGTGACACGCACTGTGGCATTGCTTTCACGGTGGGGTGAACCCGAGTCTTTGGCCAGCACACGGAACTCAAAGTGCTTTGTCTGCTCGTAATTGAAGCTCCTCAGGGCATAGATAGCACCATTTGTGGGGTTGACAGAGACATAGGTGTAGATGGAGACATCTCCCACATGCCCAGGCAGAATGGAGTAAGACACCGTCCCATTTTGGCCCAGGTCAGGGTCCTGGGCCAAGACTGAGCCCAGGTACTCTCCAGGGATGTTGTTCTCAGGCACCTGTAACACATAAAGATTCTTGCTGAAGCGGGGTGGGTTGTCGTTCTCGTCAAGGATCCGGACAGAAAATGACTTGGTGGAGTTAAGCGGGGGATTGCCCCCATCACGTGCCACGATGGTCACGTTGTACTCGTCCTGTGCCTCACGGTCCAGGGGTCGGTCGGTGACCACAGTGTAGAAGTTGTCATAGTTCTCCTCCAGGGTGAAAGGAACGGCACCGGGCCCGCCGCCACCACCCAGCACCCGACACTGGAGCTGCCCGTTCTTGCCTGAGTCTCGGTCGGTGACCCGCACCAGGGCAATGACAGTGCCTGGTGGGGCAGCCTCACTCAGAGCTCCCTGGCGAACGGACACAAAGCCAATGGTGGGAGCATTGTCATTGCGGTCAATGAGGCGGACAGTGACCTTGCAGTGAGCAGGGATGGGATTGGGCCCCAGGTCCCGAGCTTGGACATCAATCTCAATGAGGCCGCTCTCCTCATAGTCCAGGTTGCCCTTGACACGTATGAGGCCGCTCTGTGGGTCGATGCTAAACAGGTCACGGACACGCTCAGGTGCGTAGCCACTGAAGGAGTAGAGCACCTCTCCATTGGTACCCTCATCGGCATCAGTGGCATTGAGGTCAATGACAGCTGTCCCTAGTGGTGCATTCTCTGGCAGCTCTACCACGTAGGACGCCGCCTCAAAGATGGGGCTGTTGTCATTGGAGTCAATGAGGCGCACATTGATCTGCACCGTGCCTGAGCGTGGTGGGTCACCGCCGTCCAGTGCTGTCAGCACCAGGGTGTGGTGACTCTGCTCCTCACGGTCTAATGGTTTCTGGATGACCAGCTCCGGAAACTTTGTGCCGTCACCACGGGACTTCACATCGAGGGAGAAGAGGCCGTAGTCATCACGAGTGAGCAGGTAGGTGCGCAGACCATTGTCCCCAGCGTCTGGGTCGTGGGCGCTGGTGAGGGGGAAGCGGGTGCCTGGTGCAGCATTTTCAGAGATGTCCATGTCCACCTGGTCAGAGGGGAATGATGGTGCGTTGTCGTTCAGGTCCTGAATCTCCACTTTGATCATGCAGATCTCCTGGTCGTTGGCGAACACCTCGAGGGACAGCTGGCACTTGGCGCTGCGCCGGCACAGCGCCTCACGGTCAATGCGCTGCTTGGTGTAGAGCAGCCCGCTCTCCCCGTCCACGTCCAGGAGGTGCGGGGCTGAATTCTCCAGCACCCGGAAGGTGGACTTGGGGCCGCGGCCGCCGCCGGGGCCGCCACCGGCAACGCCACGCTCCGCGGGCAGCATCCCGCCTCCCGCCGCGCCTGCCGCCAGCCGCGCATCGCGCCCGATGTTCCCGATGACCGTGCCCGCTCCTTGCTCCTCCGGCACCGAGTAATTCAGGTTCTTCAGCGACAGGGCGGGAGCCCAGCAGAAGAAGAAGCAACAAATGGAAAGGTACATCCCCGAGGAGGGGTGGGGGAGGCAGGAGCAGCAGCGGCGACCAGGGTTGTCCCCGTCTTCTTTGCCTCCTGAGCTGGGGTTGCTCTTCCTCCTCTGACGGCTTTTTTACTCCCTTCCTTTTTGGTTTTGATTTTTTTTTTCCTTCTCTTTCCCCACCCCTATATTTCAAGTTCCTGAACCTGTTGCTCTAAAACATCTGCAGAGACACAGGATGAGAGGCAGCAAATAGACCATGTAGCTCAGAGGGAGGG
>VWZT01014689.1:10776-146925 GCA_013397055.1 Pachycephala philippinensis | reverse complement strand
CCTGAGGAGGGGGCTATTGTCTCCATCACTTTTTTTTCTCTAGCCTAGTGAGTACCTTTTTTTTTTTTTTCTTTTATATGACTCAGCATTACACAATAAATACTCTGACTCCACTATGAAGTCAATACATTTGAGGGCACTCTGCAGTTTGTAAAACAAGTACTCGGGACTCTGAATTAAGGGAAAAACTATATAACCCTTTATACAAGTAACTGGAGTCTTTGCTTGTAAAATCTGTCTTTTTTTATCAAACATCTTGCAGCTTACAACAATCCATTGATACCAATGACATGCATGGAATACTTAGAGGAAAAATAAAACCTGAAACACTAGCACTGGATCTTCAAACCTCTGACTGACTGCCAGGTGATGATGATAAATGAAACTCTTACTCCTTGCTCTACAAGTCACTTTGGTTTTGTGGTGTTAAGTTCAGCAGAGCTGCATTTTAATACTCATTTTCAGGTACGGCTGATTATTAATTATTTCTAATGATTTCTTGGAAATCATGCCATCTTGGCATCTTTACAAATTGTGGCTCTTAAACCCAATAGAGACTTAGATGCCTAACTGGAAAAATACACTTAAAAAAATCGTGCCTTCATATGAATATATGCCTCTGTCAGGCTGATGTTTGTTGCATCAGACAGTTTATAACAACAAAATGGCATTTATTGATTTTAATCCACCTGTGCAAGTAATGAATATTTTATTTGTTTGATGATTTTACAGTATATCTATAATACTTTTTCATCAATTTTTTAGCACACATTACATATTTGATAGCTTAGACTGGCATCATAATTTCATATTCATTCATCAGAATTTTTTGTATTTTTCAAAAAGAAGAGCTGGAAATGAAATGTATGATGATAATGCAAATGAATGCCAATAATACCTATATGTTGTGCCATGTCACTATATATTGAATATATTGAGTATTTATTGCTGAAGAACAAACAAAAAAAAAAGAAAACAAAATAATAAAGTGCTTATTAACAGCTTGGAGAGAAAGCTGAACTGTGGAGAGGCTAATACTTAGAAAAAACACAAATCCTTAATAATAGAAATACACATATAGAAGACTTGCACTGTCTGCCAAATCAGGAAAAGCACATTAAGTACTCTGTATGGGAGAAGCTCAACAGAGGAGCAAAGTCCAGAATAACAACCCTAACAATTAACTATGTATGGAGTTAGATTATGCTTTGGAATGCTACTTTTCAATATGTGAAGTATTTGTTTATTGGAAGCTATAGTTTGATATTTACCAAAATAACAAACAGTAACAGGACACATCTCCATATATTTTTTAAAAAAATTGATTTCTTGAAAACATAATAGTATTCAGTCTTTTTTTGTGAAGTGTTCATGATGAAATCTAGTACTTTATTATTCTATCTTCAGCAAAGACAGGTAAACCTTTCTTCTTTCAAAAAATAAAAAAGGAAATAAATGAAATACCCTCAATCAGAAGTGTTGAAATGAAAATCTTTTGTCTTGGTTTGGAGGGTGCTTAAGCATAGCACAGAAGTCTCAGAACAAATATCCCTAAACAACTAAAAGAAAATAGGGAAGGAAGAGATCAATATAGTTAAATGTCAAGGTTCAGTATTTAAGTTATTTGAGCCTAAAATGTATCATTGGGAAAGCCCAATTCAATCAGTTTGACAACAATAGAAAGAAGTAAAATTAAAAAGGCCAAGGAGCAAATTTGAGGTACAAAGAATCCATATATAAGACAATTAATTACCTACTGGTAAACAAACATCTGCTTTGCCCATGTGAGGAAGCCATGACAAAACTGTATGGCCTATTAGTTAGCCAGCTGTAAAACAAAAAGTACTGCAGAGAAATATTTCTGTACTCTAGTACTCATAGCAAATGAAGACATTTCCTCAGGTCAACTTTTTTTTTATTAACAAAGATGAGATGTGAGTGTGTATAAGGTGTCAGTGGTGATATTCTTAAAGAGCAGAAAGCATCTAACTAAATGGTAGTCATCAAGCGTTCTTACAGAATCTGAGGTAAATGAACTGTTAAAAATATGTAGTCATTAAGATCAGTTACAATGTCTGAGGATTAAAATGTACAAAATATGTTTCTCTTTTAAAAAGACTAAAAGGGTGATCAACAAATTGTAGTGTGGCAAGCTTTACTTTTTGTAGCAATAGTATAAAATTGGTTAAAATAAAAAATTAAAAATAGAAACTATATGGCATCTAGAGAAATGTAAGAGGAGTACTGTCCAGAAACTTGATGAAATCAATAGAAACCTTTCCACTGATTTGATTCATCCCATAGTAGCAAAGTAGTACAACTTGCGTAGACTAAAAGGACATTCTTTCTGTTTATTGGTATTGTTTCAAAATAGTAACAGAACAACAGATGAAACCACTTTTGTTGCTCTGTATGTGAACAGTTTTATGTCAATTTAATTGTGAGGTCACACTAGCAAGACATGTAGAAGAGAGAGTTGCTGAGAAAGGGAACACAAAATAACAGGGCAGTAGGTAAAGGCAAAAGAGTGTCTGCAAGTTGTCTGCAGATGATGTTAGTGGGCTAAAGGGAGGATAGAGAGAAGATAGAAGAGTAGGAAAAGGCTGCTGAAGCAGAGCACAGGGCTATTTATAAAGCTTCAGGCAAAGGGAATTAGTGAGCAGGAACTAAGCCTGAGATTGTCTCTAAAAGGGTTGATACCTATGGCTTCTATGTAGCTGGGAATATTATGCTTACAGTTGTACCTGTGTCAATTTGAAAACACAAACAAAAAAACACCCACAAAGATTCATTAGGCTTACAGAAAGGGTGGCTTTTAGGCCAGAGGTAAGGTCTTAGGATTTGTATTCTTATGCGTCTTTTCAGCCACATTATTTAATGATTATTTAGTACAATACACAGAAACATTTTTTGCTTTTTTTATTACAGTGAAAACAGGGCACACTGAGATCAAGCCCAGCATGTTTCAAACAGACTAAGAAGTTTTCTTAATGAGTTTTTTTTAAAAAGCAATTTCTTTAAGAGCAATTGAAATACTGAAAACTGGTTTCCTACAGGTGTGTCTTTTAATTTTCCCTCTGCCACTACTACCAGATTCCTCCTGTGTCTGATGATTACCCTGCAGATATGAGTGGCTGGCTGAGAGGGACATGCTGCTGGGCCAGGCAGCAGCTGCCTGGAAAGGTACAACAGCTACCTTTACTTCTCTCAGGGTATCAATTTATGTCGCATACATACGCACTCACTGAAATGAAATTTAAACTGAAACGATCTTTAAACCACTTGCAAATTTGATTGAAATTTTCCAGTAGCTCACAGAGTTGCTGGGCGGAATGATGGAGAGACAGAGACACTCAGATAATGGTCAAGGGGGCTGGTGTTTTCACTTGCATAGCCTCCTTTAAAAAACTAAACCATTTAAAAATAAAGCACTTTAGCCATTTGATTATAACAATATGCCAGTGCTAGAGTTAGGATATGGCACAGTATTATGATCATATGACTTGGCATGTTAACATAATGCATGCACTCCCAGTAGCAGTGAGATAGGAATGTACTGTAAATACAGACACTAGGTCTTGTAAAAAAGAAAAGGAAATATCTGCATTTTCAAATAAAGGATATTCTCTGAAACATTTAAAAACTTTTCTGAAGCAAATATTGTGTGGAATTTTCTTAAACCTGACAATTTTTGTTTGTACTGTAAATTATATTAAACCATATAGAGATCAACAATATGTTTTACTTCACTGAATAATGAAGTACTTTACTGATGAAAATCTGTTTTGTGAATTATTTGTGACAAGTTTGTTAGCGATTAGAGCACATAGACCTGTCATTAATATAATGATGTAAATATTTGTTTAGAAATTTATAAACATCATTAAATTTTATTAAATACTTGGTTTAGTAGATGGGATTTCGTTTGATTGCAGTTATTGTTAATGATTAATGTGTATTATGTCCTTTAAAGATTATGTGGCAGGACAGGACAGGTTTTTGTTGTCTTGTTCTCCTTTGGCTTAGTCTGCACTTTGGAAATATTGTGCCTTCCTTGAGAACGGTCAAGTAAAGAAATTTATGGAAATGCAGGATAAAAAAGGAGAAGGAGGAAGGGGGAAAGAAAACAAAACCAAAAGTGAGCAGAAACTCCAATAAATGCTGAGAAAAGCGGGGAACAGAACTCCTATTTAAGTCTCAGAGGGAAAGAAAATATTCTCTTGGGCTTGGGGAGCAGACTGTGCATAATCTGCAAACCTGCAGAGCTGCCGGACTGGGACCATACACTGGCATCTTACATCAGCATGAGCCAGTGGGTGTTCATCTGCACCTTCTCTATTCTGTCTCACTTTGGATGTTTTATGGAGCTTTTTTTCGGGTAGAATCTTGTCTTTGAGATTTAAAACTTTACTGGAAGTGCTGATAGTGCTAGCTTTAAGGGAAAAGGTCGAAGCAGATCAAGCTCAAAGATCTGGCTGAATTATATATATTTTGCAGATAGAAGTACTGATAGAGGACAAAGTTGGAGAAGCCAAAATCATAGAATCACAGAATGATTTGGGCTGGAAGGGACCTTACGATCATCTAGTTCCAACACCCCTGCCATGGGCACAGACGCCTTTCACTAGACCAGGTTGCTCAAAATCCCATCCAGCCTGGCCTTGAATGCTTCCAGAAATGGGGAACAACAAGTTCTCTGGGCCATCTGTACCAGTTCTCCATAACCTTCACAGTCAAGAATTTCCTCCTAATACCTTATCTGAACCTGCCTGCTTTCAGTTTAAAGCCATTCCTCCTTGTCCTGTAGCTATAGGCCTTTGTAATTAAAGTAACATTCCAAGAACATATCTGATGGTATGAAAGATCAGGAAAATCAAAGAAAATGGGGGCCCTAACAAAAGTCTTCATAAACATGTTTCATGAGAGCTGTTTAAGGGCAAAATCATGTGCTGAAAAAACTCGAAGAAAAATACACTACGTAGTAAATTAAGGTTATTCTCAGTGAGATTTTGTATGGAACAAATCTTTTCCTTCTCTTTGTTAAAACAAACAAAATTACTGACCCAACAGCATCTGAGAAAGCTACTGGATATTTCTCATGCTTCTTATGTAGGAATGTCCCTAATAATATAATGATGTTATATTAATATCATTAATAATAATTAATACTTTGGAATTCACTGAAATCTCAATACAGCGTGTCACTGAATCTCTTTTCTAGTATTTCAGTATTACAATTGCTTCAGAGCTAATGTTTACTGGCTGTACCCAAGGAAGCGTGGTAGAGTTCAATGCATCATTTTCTCCTCTCAAAGCACTACTTAAGCGTTGAAGACTGTAACATCAGTCAGACAGGTCAGCAGTTCTCATGTGAAGGAAGACCAGTGTCTTCGAGCTGATGCTGCCACCTTCCAGTATTGGTAGAAAGCAGAAGATTGAGGAAGACTCCAGAATAATTCACATGTAAAGTACTAGGTAGTCCTGATCCACAGAAATGCGCCTCTGCCTCTGTATTCTTGCAATTACTCCCCAGGTGGGATGAAGATACTGTCTTTGAAACTTTTGACTTCCAATTGCAGCTGGAAATCAAATTCCAGTTTCCTGAAGAGAATAAGCCTAAACTGTAAGTGTAAAGTAATCTGTATGTATAAATTTGCAGGAGATGAAGTTCATACTGGAAACAAAACCACTAACAACAACAACAACAACAGAGGAATTAAGCCAGATTTCTGGTAATTAGTTATTTCCATGATTTCTTTTATTTTAATTTTTCTAAGCTAGCATTTTGCACCCACTGACAAAATTTCAAAATGTCCTAAGGGTGTATGAAATTTCTTATACATTGCATGCTAAAGATTCTACAAGCTAAATTTACCTGTTATGCAACCCTTTTGTTTCCAAAGTATTCCCTTATTTAGTTATGCAGTTAGTAGCTCTACTTCGAACATGACTAATTGCAACACTGTAAACAATTCTGTTGTTAAATCTCTTGGAGAGATAGAATCCCATTTACTCTCTCCTAGCTGCAATTTCAGAAGATTAGAAAGAAAAAAACAAAACCTAAAGTAAAAACAACCGACCCAAAACAGGTAATGAAACTGTCTTTGCTCTCCATCCCAAAAGTTCAGGGACACAACTAGGAATAAATTATGATAATAAAAAAATCTGTTGAGTCAAGTGTTACATTTGTATGCCTTTTAAAAGGGAGCAACATCTTTAGACTTTTAGTGGGTTAAAACCTTTCTTTGCCAGCTTACACATCTATTTGAAACCAACCATCCAGTTTTGTTCCTGCTAACCCTTTTCATTTGTATACTCCTGTGTGAGCTCCAACATAAACAAGACTTGTAAACAGCAGACTATAGATAAGCTTTCAAAATGTTGTGTGGCATTTTGCCCACATATCTGTCAAGTAAAAGGTTAGAATCTTCACTTTTTAAAGAAAAACATACCAATTAGCAGCAAGGCAAGGCTGTCTAGAGCATGAGGTTTTCAAAGTTTGACATGTCTGTAGGTGCAACACAAGCCATTTATTTGTACGAAGCTCCCTTTCATCTCCTGATGGCAAGAGAGAATCCAGGCAGGGGCACGCCTCTGAGGAATGTGCTCTCAGGAATTGCAGAATGAAGTTCCTTGGCCAATGTGTCCAGCATATCTACAGCTGGATAATGGGGTAGGAGATGATTGTTTTGGCTTGTTTGACTACCAAATTGAGGTCTCAATACTGGTTTCAGTGGCATAATCGTCAAATAGGATTGTCAAATGCTCTTATCCCCACTGTGCAGGAAAATAAGGGAGACTTGAGGGCTTGCTTCCTGGCATGGGCTAGTGTGACTTCAGGTCACAGCAAAAGCTGGAGAGTGATGACAGCAGCCTGTGAGGGGCCACTGGTCCCTGTCCTGATGGGGCATTGGCAGCCGGTGCTCAAGGCCATGCAGGACTTTGGCTTCATCCCCTCAACACATTGGCCATCTGAGATAAGCTGAACTGACAGTTGGCTGCCAGCACAGAGCAGTAGGGTTTGTGCCCCCCTTAGAGCCAGGGGCAAGCAAGACAGGAAATAGTGTTTCTAAAAGTCATAATTCCCTTCTCTGTTTGCTCCTGGGATGATGCTGCTATACATCCCCCTTTCTGCAGGCAAACTGTTGTCTTACAGTCTTGTCATAAGTGATTAGTCAGAAGCCAGTGCTATAAAAAAGCCGGAACAGAATGTAATAACCAAGGTGCAAAATTAACATTTAAAAAATCCTATAACCTGCTTCAAAAACAAAAACAGATTCTAAAATTAAAATATAAAATACTGTATCCTTGAGACCACTAAAAATGCTTAGTGAATTTTTCTGTCTTTATGAAAGACATTGAATAGGCTTGATTTTTTAAAATTGTGAAGTATCCATGTCCTGGAAATTAGGTCCTTTAAGGCATCTTAATGATGAGTACATAAAATAATTTTTTACTCTTTAAAAAAAATGAGTATGTTGGATAAACTATGCAAACAATAAAGTAAGAGAAACAAACAAACAAACAAATAAATCTATGCAAATATAAATCTTAGGTAGTATTTCTGTCATTAACATCGATGTGTTAGGTACCAAAACAGGTTTAGTTTTATGTAAGAAAGTGTATTCATGGCTGCTGCCCTGAGGAATTTAGTGTCAGTAAATTAACATAAATGAATTGCTACAATTTTCTATTTTATTATAATTTCTAAAACTGTTAGCAGACTTAACGGTTCTACATACATCTAGAGATAACATCTGAATTGCAAATAAATCACTACAAAATATATGTTGCAGACAGTTTTATTTAATGTGCAGAGGCATTAAATATTTAAAGGGCTAACCTCTGCCATTTGCCTATTCCACTGAATGTGTCCACTGTGGTGTGTAAAGGAGGGTGTACTATATGGGGAGGGGTAATATTTTAAGGTAAGATTTGTTTTACACTACAGGTATTTAATTTAGAGCTAATGAGTCAGTTAGGTTACTAAAATAGCATAGTTATTTTAAATACGTTTATTTAGATGTAGGCAATATATAATTAGTTTTTTACTCTTTTTTTGCTCTATATTTCTTAATAAGTAGTTCCTGTTTAATATGTAGTAACTTGTATCAAACCTAAATGAAATGCTTTTTGGAGGATTGCACTTTAAAGTTTTATCGAAGAAGTAAAATTTGCTTTTTTAATTAAAAACTTACTTGAAAAGACAAATTAAGGGTATGTAAGCATCTCTGAGACACGAGAACATGCCTTTTGGCTATGGTGAATGATGATCCAGGATCACTTATATCCTTGTTTGTGTAATGGTGAGGCCACACAGCCTCACTGCCTGGGAAACTCTGTTTGCCAGAGTGCTGCAGTGCAGCCTCTCCATAATGCTCGCTGCCACCTGACGTGTGAGGGCACAAAGCCTGTCCCAGAGCACACCAGTCAATTTCAACATTTCACCCTTATTTGAAGGTGCTTAATGACTCAGGGTATGAAAAAGACTGAGTCCTTTGTGACGACTGGTTGACAGTTTTGGGTTTTTGTCCCATTAAAACAGTCTGACTTAAATATAATTTGTCTGGAGAGGGACTGACATCTTTGGTGGACAGACTCGATACAGTGGAATGAAATCCTACGTGAAACAATGACCATTTTACACCTCAGCAAGTTTCTGCTTCAGTTGCAAGTCTTTTCTCTTTATGTAGCTCTCTTTAATGAAAAGATATGCAAAATTTGTATGTAGGTAATTTTAATTTATAAAGATGAAACAGGTCACACACTTCTCTTTCAAGCAAGGGTGCCAGAACAAAATTAAAGTAGATTAATTTGTAGTGATTGGTACGCTAATATTAGATGTTCTCGTCCTATAGTGACGAATGTCTATCAAAAAACCTGTGTGTTGGAGAAGAAAAGACCACATATGACCGAAAGAAAGATAAAATAATTGCTAATATGAGGTATTAAGCTGTATGAAATATATTGCGTCACAAAAATCTCTGAATTCAGACATTATTGAGCTCTTATTCCAAGACATAATCATATAGAAAACTGCTCAAGAAATGCACTTTAAATTGCTTTCCTGTTTTCTTCTCTAAGAAAATGTGGTATTCCTGATCATTGTTTCTGATCTTTAAAGGCTGTAGTCATGTTAGTGTAGCATTCGCTTCTGGAGCAGACATAAATTGTCTCTGTGGTATTATGACTGTAGTCCTGATCCTGCTCTCTTGCAGAACTTTACCAAGTAGCTGCTTGTTGCGTTTTCCTACTAAAGGCTCATCAAAGCATAGTCAGATTTTGCCTTCACCTACATGATCATCCTTTTGCCGTTTGGCCCATGTGACGCAAAAATCACAAAAGTCCCCATGCAATTGAATTTCTAAAGAAAAACAATTAATTCATTAACTTTTAATCACAGCTTCTTTCAGGTTTTTTGTTTGGTTGGTTTTTTTTTAACCAATGAGTGAGGAGAATTCTAAAGTTTTGCTTGTGACTTTTCTAAAGCATTTCATGTAGCAAGCACTTTGGTTTTACAGACTTAATGGGAAAGCGTTCACAAACAGGGGCCATTGTTTATTGTCTTGTAGTAAACAGCAACTCTCTCAAACAACTGGTTACAGTACCCTGGGCATTGGACCCAAACCTCTGAAAAGCCACTTATCATAGAGTAAATGCATGAAAGAAAAATGTTAAAAATTCACAAGAGGATT
Source organism: Pachycephala philippinensis (assembly GCA_013397055.1). NCBI lineage: Eukaryota > Metazoa > Chordata > Aves > Passeriformes > Pachycephala > Pachycephala philippinensis. The sequence goes on along the minus strand of VWZT01014689.1, from coordinate 137,230 downwards.
TTGAAAGGTCTCAAAGATCAAAGCATTTTCTATGCTGTCTATCTCAAAGAGTTTAAAATAAGATATAATACAAAATTACATGTGGCAGACCTAAACAATACCTCACTAAGTGCCCACATACACAAAGTGTATGGCCTCTACTAAGAAACTAAAGTAAATTTGAATATTAATACTTAATCTCTTCATTCTGTTTGGAGACATTATTCTTTTTCAGTATGTTCATTTAGAATTGAAGCTGTGGATGCTCTCTGGTAGATTCTAATACATGTCCTCCCTCCAGTCAGTGTACCAGTAAAGAAAAATTACAATTAGTGTTCACACGTCACATAAAGGTTAATACACAAAGTAAGGCAAATACCAACATGTTTGAGGACTTACTGTTGTGCATAAATGGCATGAATTTAAAGTTATTAAATCACTTCATAGTTGGCTATAGTATAACCAAGGCCTAGCACCTACCCTCCTGAACAGAAAACATTCTCATTGGGATTAACAGGTCTTTTTCAGTATTAAGCATATTTATGCAATTAATTAGGAAGAAAGATATGATAAAAGCATGACCTTTTTTCCCTCTGTGCAGTAAATATCAGGTGTCAATATTAACAGCAATGCAGCTAACATTTCTAATGTAACAGGACAACTATTTGGAATATTGACCTATGGAATAAACAAGTATTGAGGTTTTGTCATCCCTTCTAAATGTCACAGCACTGAAAATCACACAGGGAGAAAATTGGAATGTTAAATGGAAAGATGCTATGTTCCACAGCAACAAGGAAACTGAGACCCGTGGGCTAAACACCAGTGCTTGACTATTGTCATATCCCAAACAAAGACTCCCTTCGTTCCTTCGTTCCTTCGTTCCTTCGTTCCTTCGTTCCTTCCTTCCTTCCTTCCTTCCTTCCTTCCTTCCTTCCTTCCTCCCTCCCTTCCTCCCTCCCTCCCTTCCTGTAATCTGCATTGAGTAAATGTGTTCTATTCATTAGGAAGGAAAGATTAGGAGACAGCCAGTTTCAAACATGGAGAATTATCTTTGTCCTTCTGAAATCAGATAGAATTTTGCCATTCACTACCAAGGCAGCAAAAGTACACACTGTGGTACTGAAAATAGAGGGGCGGGTTTAACCTTAGTATAGGTGAGCACAAGAATGATTTTAGTTTGGGGTTAATAATTTGGAAGATTTTCACCACACCAGCCAGAGGAACACTATCCTATTAATGTAAATTATTTAAAATTAAGTATGTAAATATACTTGGCTGCCACACTGAAATTTTGCTTTTATTTGGTTCAGAGATATACTGAAAAAGAATACATAGTCTTTTTCAGTGAAATTTGCATTTTTAATTTTTTTTCAAATACAATACTTTCAATCAAAATATTTAGATTTAGTCATTGTCAACACTAACTCACTAGCACCACAAAGTGGGAGTAGAGTCTGTGGTACATTTTTACTAAAACCAGTGCAATTACACCTGACATTAACAGGTATGGTTGAATTTAACAACATGTTTTAATTATACGTGTCAATATTTCTAGCATTGTTGGTGTATTTCAAAGAAAGGATAATAAGCAAACTTCTACCAACACTGTTAGAGCAGACAGAGGAATGGTTGGCATGTGTCTCCAGATGTGCGGAGTATCTGTCACAAATGTGAAATCATGTCTGAATTTAAGCAGCTAGTGACCAGTGTTGTATGTTGAGCTCTCAAACAGATTAATTCCAATATCACTTTAAAATGACACATTTTTATCTCTTTTGCTGTTCAAATTACTTTGATAAATTGGAGAGGGAGATTGTTTTCCCACAGTAGCATCAGATACAGAAATTTTAGTGGATTTTTTGTTCCTCATTTATCTACATATTACAGTTTAAGAAGCATACTTCTAATTAATCAAGTTAATTACATATCAAGATGCAAATCTTGTGTGGCCAGGCTTTTTTTGTTATATTATTTCTTTTGTTAGTTCATTTCATAGCTAAACTACAAGAAATGTATCACATACACTGCATTTGCTTCAGAAAGAGTTACTGATTTGCTGCTGCAAGTTTTTCTTTCCATTTCCCACTGCTTCTATCAATAAAGCTGATAGCAGTTGCCCTTAGATACTTCTGGTATTATAATACCATCAGCAGTAAAGATTTATAAACATTAATTCAACTGACAATAGATTATAGAATCTTGTTGCTTAATAGCTGAATTATGGGAAAGATTTGTATGATAAACAAGCTGAAATGCCCCTTGCCTGAGGAAACTCCTAGGAATGAAAGGTTCTGTTCTGTCTGTGGCTGTTTTTTGTTGGTTTTTTTTGTTTGTTTGTTTGTTTGTTTTTTGTTTTGTTTTGTTTTGTTTTTTAAAGGAGAAGAGAAATAAAACTGCTGCCATAAACTTTTGCATAACATTTTAAATTGTTATATATAGGCCTTGCCTATGATTTCTTTCAATTATTCACTTTATTCTTTTTTTTTTTTTCTGTTTTACAGATTAATGTGTACCTGTCTTTTTTCAGTAGGAGCTGTTTTGTTGAAAGGCAGAATATTTATTTCAAAATTAACCGTGGCTCAAGGCTCTTGTGAGAAAGTCACAGAACTCATATCATGCTGTCAGAGGTCATGCCTTAATGAGAATCAAACGTATACTTTAGTCCACCATAAAGTCCAGGCTGTGGTTTAAATACGTATCAGCTGCTTGTGGTCAGCTGTCAAAGGACAGGCAATCTGGTGAAAGAATCAAATTTGTCAAGTATATATTAGTTGCACAGAGTAACCACTATTCCTTTCCCTTGCTGCACTATAGATCTGGAGAAGAGAATTGGAGACATTTCTATTGTTTACTTAGTATGAATATATTTAAATGCTACTTTGTATATTTATTTACAGTGTGATGCAAGATGATGAAGTAAATTTCATAATTATTTCATCTGCTTCATTGTTATACCTGCAACTTCACAAACACCTCGTATTTTCAAAAACAAGCCTCTTGCTCCAAAGCACTCATAAACAAATTTACACAGAATGCACAAAGAAACATGAAAGAGGAGTGTTAAGTTCGTTGGCAGGTTAGATCAGAGAGGATATTTTAGGCAGTGTAAACAGTTTTGGGAATAGAAAAAGGAAGTCATGCATGAGATATGGATACACACAGTAAGCAGGATTGTATCAGAGCCAAGAAAGAGTAAGGACTCAGTCCACTGGTAGACTAAGGCAGACTCTTGCAAAGCCTCAAAATTGCAGAGGAGAAATTCGACCTTGTAGAGTAATGAGACAGAAAACCACCTGAGGGACTGAGAGAGGACTTGACATGATCAGAGTCGTGAACAAGAGAGATAACCTTGGCCGCAGTGTTTGGAGTGGACTGGAGGAGGGAGATTAGAGGGAAGAAGGTTACAGTGGCTAAGAGGTCACAGCAGGTGAGAGATAATGAAGGCATGAAACAGGGAGGAACAGAAGATGAATAACTGAAGATACTGTAGATAGGGAAAAGAGATGATTTGGCCAAGGAACCCAAATTCAGATATTTGAAAGCTGATTATGTAAAAAAAAATATAGTCAAGACTCCTGCTGTGTTTATTTAATATTCTATTAACACGCTGCAGCCAACTTTCTGTAGAAAAAGTCACAAAGCTTTCTGTATCATGTGTATTGTTATCTGTCTCTATACATTCACTATTTTCTATTCATTCATTGATAGACAGCTATTTTTATATTTTGACTGTAGAGAAGGAATATGGAAATCAGGTGAAAGAAGTCTATTTTGCTGACTCTACCACTGATTAGGCCCATGATCTTGGACAGGTTATTTCTGTTTGCTGTGCTACAGTTTCTCTGTCTGTACAGCAGTTCTTTGTAAATTTATAGATGAAAAAGGATAGATACTGTTCAGAAGACTTAGAATTCTCTGTAGAACTCAACTCAGTTAGAAGATGCCATCAAGCCACTCCACATGGACACCTTCACAACCACCACTTGGGAAGCAATGGTCCCTTTGTAGTGGCAGCATCCCAGTGCCTGATACTGGGGTGGGTCCAGATGTGTTTGGGGTTGTAAGAAAGTTGAAAATGACTGTGCCCAAGTAGGTAGTTTTGACTGGAGGTGTCACAGCTCACCGGTGTCTAAAGCCATCAGAACCAAAATATATTTGCAGACACACTTTACCTACCAGTCGGTTTTGTGGATTACATGTGGCTTTGAAACATGTGCTGTCAAAAGACAGTGATGGTATTCTTCCCTGAGAATGCTTCATTCAACATGCCAAAGGACTTTTAATATATTGGTAAAATAAGACATAAAGCAGACAAAACACTTGTTGGGAATTTCAGCTGGGAGTACCAATATATTTGGAGTGTCACAATTCTAGTTCAGTAAAACTGCAGACAACAAATGATCATGCCATAGAAGACAGAAAGAAAAAAATATAGCTAGCAGATTAACCATAAGCCTAGAAAGAAAGAGCACCTCAGCAGTAAACACAGACATAATAGTGACTATAATTTTTGCTAAATCACAGTTAGACTCTGCACTGATGAGTAAAAGCAAAAAAGGGTAGAAGCTGGTAAAGAATACTTTTTCCACTGAGGCACTTCTGCCTTAACAGTGTTCTTGGTACTGCTGGTGCTGAAGCTAAGATCTCAAGGGGATGAGGAAAAGGGGCAAGGTCCTTCACTATAGTGCTGAACGTGGCTATAGCTGCCAGCTTTTCACCAGCTGAAATTCTGAATGCCAGAATTCCTGTGGAGGTCATTTCTGTGGCTTATTCCTCCTGCTTTTCTCCCTGTAAGATATGAGTATAGAAACCTGTTTGCAGCATCTCCTATTCAGGTAAGTCAATATTTAGAAAAAAAAAATAAGAGATTAATAGCATTTAAAACATTAACTGCACATTAAAAGAATAATATCTTTTGTAAATAATATCTTTTGTATTTACTATAGGAAATCATGTTGTTAGAGAGCAGAAAATTCTTAGAGGAATAAAGATCACTCAGGAAGAGATCTTTCTAATGTGGAAAGGAATATGATACAGAAAAAAAAAATCTGTTGAACATGGAAGATAAACTTTTTGACTTTCTAAATTAAATTGTTGCCATTTGCTGCTGAGACAATTAGCAGGTGTCAGTTGGAAGACACAATAGATTATGTACCCAATTACTTTCTCTTTTTAGACAACAGTTTGCAGTCACAAGAACGTGTGAGGAGTTTTAATCAAAGATTAGAACTTTTTAATTAAATACGACCGTATGTGACTAGTCATTTGACATTAATTACTGTTTTAGTTGGATTCCTTTTGATTTGTAAAAGGCCCTGAGCACTGCAAAAATTATGTCACATCATAGAAACTGCTGATTATTAAAACAAAAAGTTTTCTTCATCAGCCCATCACTCTCCTGAAAAAGAAATGTAATTTCAAAAGTGAAACGGCTGGCTTAGAGGAGACCAATGAGTTTTGAAAGAAAAATAGCAGATGGTACTTCAGCTGACTTCCCTTAGAAGGGACAATCTGAAGGCACTTAATTGTAATGATTGATAAGGTCTTCTGTCAATGCTCAGCAAAACTTTCAAGGGGCTAAACAGCTGGCATGAGGTTCACTTGGAGTTTTAACTAGCTGACTACCCTTTGGGGTGTCTTAAAGCTAACTAGCATCACTGATATTAATAGAGGACATCAATCAAAATGAAACACTCTTGCAGAAACTGATCTGAGACTTCAAGTAATATTTTAATTTGTTGGCCTACAGAGAGGAGGATAAATGTTAACAGTGTCCTTGTGAGATAACTTTAAATTCAAGTCCAATGGTGGCATCAGTATTTGCGAGTCCCTTTGTGATATTGGCTTTTTCATACACTCCACTTATCCAGACTAGAGTGGGAACAATGACAATGAAAATCCTTATCTGAACAGCCTGCAGAAAGAGAAGGAAAAAAAAAAAGAAAGAGAAAGATATAAAAGGAGCAGGAACAATTCTTAGCTCATGTAAAGATTAGGGGTGAACTTCACACAAACACACACACACTCAGAGTCACTGTGCTTGTTTTAGAACTTTTAGAGAGATTTGTCTGTCTGAAGGTGAATTAAGAAAGCCCCTAACCCACAGTGGGACAGTGCACTTTCTGAATGTGGGGCTTGAATGCATGTATCTGTAGCTCTTTTCTTAGCCTACTGAAATGGTCCTTAGTGCCAAGCTACTGGGTCTTTCTGCCATGGAGTTTGTTCCTGGGGATGACGGATTGCCTGAAACTCAGAGTGGGCAATTAATATCTCACGGAGAAAGTTTGGAAATGTTTGAACTAGTGATAGTCTGATTGCCAGCAGTGCCAAATACAAATCTGGACTTGTGTGTCCCTGTTTTGCCACAGTCTAATCATACTCACAAGTTTTAAATTGGCAAAGCAATTAAAAGCCTGTTTCGGACCCCAAATTAACTAAGCACATTGCATTGAGACTCTTTTGGGCAGTAGTATTGACGTGATAGAAAGAAATAATATTACTGAGAATTAGCTAATCTCCACAAATTGATACCTGATTTACATGCAAGTCTACTCTTTCCAACCATCAGCACAGGAGGTTAATCTGCAGTTTGAGTAATAGTTAAATGGCAGTTAAATGGAGTAAATTTACTCAATGGAAAACTGAAGTCTGGTTTATAAGCTGGTCTGAAACTCAACAGATCAGAGTTCATTTCTGTGGCAGTCTTCCTATATGACTGTGAAAGAAATGTCTTTCGATTTCTTTGTAACTCAATTTTCTAACTATAGAAAGATGGCAGTACCTTTCTGCTTCACTTAGTAGATGGTAGGACTCTGAAAAGTTATCTGTTACTGGCATTGGTGCAGTGCCTGGGACAAACAGATGCTCCTAAATACTGTCGTTATTTCTAGCATAAATTGTATTTATGCCTATTTTTCTAGTTTAGCCTCCAGCCTGCTACAGTCTGAAAATCACTATGGAAACTGTGGTAATAAATGTGGTATTTAGCAACCAGTCTTCATACCACGTCTAGGTTAAATCTTTTCTTAAAATGATCTGAATTGCTGTGTATTTCCTATAGGAATGCAACCTCTCCTGAAACGGACAGAAGGGTTCACTCCATTCAGATAAAAAGATTCCATTTAAAGTGAAAAAACTATCAGCTGTGTATGAATACAAGCACTGTAGGAAACTTTAGTTCTAGAATGAATGAAAAAATGTGCGCTTTGTTATTGAAGAGATACTGTTTTTCAAGGGAGAAAAAAAAAAAAAAAACACTGAGGAGAAACACAGAATTATCATAGCATTTTATATTCACTGCATCAGTTATTTCCCAAAGAAAGCCTATCAGTTAAAATGATGAATTTTAACCTTTACCAATCCTTCTAGAGAACATTCAATTTATATTCTTCAGGCACTTTGCTACTTGTTCACCATACTGATGCAAAAATTATTGTTTTTGTAATATTTATAAAGATCTAGTTACAAGTTTTCAAGGACATATTTCACATTTTTTTCCAAATCTAAACCCTGTAGTATAAGTTAAGAAACAAATGGAACAATAGTTAATGTATGGTACATTTATATGCCTTAATACATTAATATTTAAATAAAGTATTGTATTGAATACAAGTATGGTGGTCAATAGAAAATACAAAGGTCAGATTATCACAGAGTACAGAAAGCTTTAAGAGATGAATACCAATGGATAAACATTTCTGCATAAAATCTTTCTTCCTCATTGCTCCTATGAGATCAAATAATGCCTATATGAAATCAATGGTTTCAAACTCCCTTTATGAAACCAATCCTGTAACTGCTGTTGGCAGAACTAAATTTGAAAAAACAAACAAGCTAGCAAACAATAAAACAAAAAACCCCCCCAGTTTGAATATAGGTTCAAATATTGAGCTTTGTTTAATTTGTGTCTTAAGCAATTTCTGTAGCCATGGAGTCAATTTTTCTTTAGCCACTTTAGGGCTCTGGGCACCCTTTTTAATAGAGAAGTAGTGTTAGAAATGAATATTGCAGCCCTTGATTACTGCCGCAGTGTTGGAGCATTAGATGCTATTCCTTGCTCTGCAGTCTAAGGATGTATTGGGTGAGAGGCCTGGGATGCAAAACTGCCAGCACACTGAACAAGGAGATGGTGTGTAAGAGGGCCATGAAGAAATGAGATGACCTAGAGGTTTGCTTGGCTTCTGTTAAGATCATTTTTGTAGAGTAAGGTTAACGGTTGTAAATTCTTCAGAGAATTTTCTTTTACTTTTTTTTCTCCTTATTTTCTATTAATTCACTTTTCAAAATTTTGTTTCTGTTCCTTCAAAATGAGTGGGCCATGTGGATCTCTGTAGGGGATTTTGGATCTTTTCTGGAGAGCATTCTGAGCAAGCACAGAGATAGGAAGTGCAAGGGTTTGCCAAGGGTGAGAGAGAAGTAGGAAGCAGTGAGATGTATAGCAGTGAATTGGTATCCTGCAGGTCAGGAATACTGAAAGCATTGTTAGAGGCTTCAGGGATGACAGAAGCAGTGTCCCTACTAACTACAGAGGACTGTGCCATTTGCTCCAGCTGGGAAGCTTCCAGAATGACTGAAATAAAGTATAGAAGCAAGGACCTACCTTTAAGATCATGGAGGAACTAAAGTGGGAGAAAATGGTTTAGTTAATAAGTTAGTTATTAATTGAACTTTTTTTTAATCCTTCCAGTCACTTTGAGTCTTTCTGTCCAAAAGTTTAGCTATCCTAGTTAAAAGAACTGATGAAGCCTGTATTTTCATTTTTTTTCAGAGAGGTCACTCTAGCAAAAGAATCTAGACTGGTCTTCTTCAAAGATTTGGCTGATTTGGGATCCTGCAAAAATTATCGTAGATATTCCAGTATATCTGAAATGCTCAGAATGTGTCTCAAGCTTTGCCATAAAGCACACGGAGTAGCCTCTGTTTTATGAAATTTTAATCTAATTATCAAGACACCTACCAGTTTAATGCTGTGACAAGTTTGGTGTTAATACGCATGGCCTCTGGCAAGAGCTTAGTTATACGGGGATATTACCAGTGGAAATGTTAGTCACCTCCTAAGTGATATCAGAGATCTGCAAATGTCACTGGTACAAAACCTTCCCACACAGATACCTGCAGCAGTAGCTGTAGCCTAATAATAAGCTCCAAAGGAAAGCTTGTGTGCTAATATATGTTATTTGCCATATCCCAGGATCTGAATTTTGGTGAATTAGACACCTAAAAACAGAATATATAAATATTGGAGTATTAAACAGAGAGATTTCAAGATCAGTCAACTTGAAATTATACAAACAGATGTCAACACCCTTTCCCTTCCAATGTGCAAAGGTAACTCTGAGATACACTTAACAGCCTGCATGAGGCTGGACCTCACGTAGGAGTCTGCCTGTTTAGAGCAATTGCCACAACAGCTGGAGATTTGGAATAAAACCTAATTCTTCTATTCCAGAAGACACTGCACTGAGTAGAGAAGAGCCAGATTTGCATTCTGGTCTATACTCTTGCTGTCACCATAACTTTTTTATCTAATGGCACTTTAATGTAAATTGGGCAGGGAAGTCAGTGCCCAGTTCCCCCTGCTATTGAGTACTTCAAGCACTGTGCTGTATTCTTCCACAGCTGTTGTATGTGAATGTAGAATTCTTGCTTGGCACCCACCTTTTGAATTCACTCCAAGCTCTTCTGAAGAAAAAGCCTGATTTAAGTATGTACTCGGTTCTTTCCTAAAGTTAGTTTGTATTAACTTTGAGAACTTGCCTTAGAATGAACAGTAGTTGATTTGACTATCAATCATTTAAATAAATTTTTGAAAAAAGCTAATGTGTATTTTTTCTACATTTCATTATTGTGCAGTGGGGAAAAAAACCTTTCTGTGACAATGACAAAAGTGCACAGATCCATTTTAAGCTTGGCTGACACAGGAAATATTCTATATCTGTAAGTAGATAGCCAGCAATTTATTCATCCACATTAGAAATGAACAAGAAAATGAAATAAAAATTCCCCTGCAGAATTAACAAAAGTTCTCAGTTTGACAGAGGGGATGAAACTGTAAGACAATAACATTGAACATAGTGATTTTCTACTGCATTTACCTCAGGCAATAGCACAGTGATATTTAAACAAGTTAGTAATTATATGAAAGATGTCAAATAAAAAACATTCAAAATTCAAATTTATATAAGACTCTGTGAGATATGTTAGGACTTCTAACTTGTATAAGTAGGTAGCACAAATCCAAAGACAATTCTTTTTCAGGATGTCATAAGAGTTGTGGGTGTTGCTGGTATATGTTTGATAAAAAGTGAAGAGTTCTTAGACATATATTTACTTTGATGTCTCTCATTACATGTCAAAGTCAGTACATAGTAAGTCACTTTATCTCTAGGGAGATGTTTCACCCTATATTTTTGCCAGTCTTTGTAATTATTAAAGGGATGGATGAAGAATACATTTTAATCCCTTATATGGGGTACATAGAAGACAGGTGAAGAATTGTGCCATAGTAGCACACCCTCTGCACTTCAGGGGATGAAAATAAGACAAAGCTGCAGCTTTTCTAAAGCACCTCATCTAAAATGTTTGTACCACAGATTGCTTGAATTAAGGGTTTCACTCCACAGATTGACCCCTATTGCGCTATACTGCTTCCTAATGTAGACATACCTTCTAAACCCTAAGTCTTCCATCAAACTATTATAAAGTTATTAAATTTACCAATATTGTTCATGGGCTGCTACTGGGTTTATAACTTTTATTTAAAAATAAGAAATAAAAACAAAGGTTATGTTTTCTTCCTTAAGCTGCTAAATTTATGTCAGGTACAACTAAATAAACAGCATATCTCAGTGACATCCAGGCAGTGGTATCATCAGAGCTCCACCTGTTTGCACATCTGAGGAGGGTTTTTTCCTCGAGACAGTCCCTTCTGCAATTTGGATCATTGTCTGAAAATATTTCTGTGAATCAAAACAACAGGGGTTCATTCTTTAGAGAAAAGGGTTTATATTAGAAGGAAAAGTATTAAGATCCAGGAGAATCATTGCTGGGAAATTTATTGGTATTCCATTGAAGACATTGATATAAACATCATAAACAGCATTGTGAGGGATCACCATTTCAATAGAAGATCATGATGTGAGAAAAATAGAATTACATAGATGACTACAGTGTTGAAGGAGAGTGAAAAATAGTTGTATCAAGTGCAGTGTCATTATCATAGAGGGCAAAAAAGTGGGAGCTAAATCAGATGCAAGTGAAAAAAAAGAAGCAAGAACTAGCTGTAATAGTCTATCAGAGAACAACACTCCCTAATCAAGCAATTACAACCCCACTATGTATCAGGTAAAATTACTTCAGCAGAAACAGTAGAAACAGATAAATAATAATGTCTCCATACAAGGACTCCTAAGTTTGAAATTTTAGTTTGTATTTAAATCTTACAAACGGCTGAAAATATTCTTATATTCTAAGACAATTTTCAGGATTATTTTTCCTGAGAAGCAGATGACTTGGAGTCTTGAGATTCTTCTTTTTTCGAAGAAGAAGAATTTCCCATGGAAATACCAAATGAATTCCTCTATTAGGGTAAAAGAACTAGGAATATAAATATTTGGTCAGTAGATTGTTGAAGAAAAATAAAAACCACTGATCGTGTGCTGGAAGCAAAGGGATAAGAAGAGAACCAGTGATAGAAATTATCACTACCCTCCTTTGCTTTCCATCTCCTGGCGCAAATAATTTAAAACTGTAATAAAAAGTAAACACTTATGTTCTGATTACATGTAGAAGAAAACCACCAAAAATGAACATAAATAGTGGTTATGTCTTCTGTCATTGTTTGTGTATCCTTCTCCCTTGGCCCTTAGACCAGAAAACCCCTGTATGCCAACAACAAGTGAAGAAAAGAAAGCCAAAAATACCTGGTGTAAGAATCAAATATCGAATTAGAGCTCTCATTATTCATTTGTAAACAAAAGACTCAGAGTCAAAAAGAGCTAGTGTTTGAATTTCAGTAATGAAGACACATCAAGTAGGAGTGACATCTTCCACCTACACAGCCTAGTCAGCCTTGGTGCATCTAGAATATGCATAATTCAGAGCTCTGCAACATTTCTCTCTAATAGGTCTCTAGTCGGTCTAACATCAAGCCAGTATCAAGAGGTTAGGAGCTACTGTCATGCATGAGGTGAGTCATTTGCTGCTGAGATCTTGAAAGTAAGACTAGTCATTAACACATATATTTTTGGCAGTCTAAACTGTTCCTGTATCACAACCCAGAACTCTAGGAGATAGAATCTCAGCTTACCCAGCAGAAACTTCACTGCTCCCTGCATACTCACTGTGGCATTCCTCACAAGACAGAATGAATTGTGTTTGTTCAACAGAGCAAAGCCTTCAGGCCAGCCCAAATTGTCAGCGTCTCAGAGAAATTCTTTGGAGTCATCTTGCCATGAACATTTTATCTTTTTTAGAGGTGGAGGACTGTTCACTCTTGTGAACAAGTCTTATTGTTCCCTGATTTGGAACAACAAGTTTCAAAAACGGAATATGTTTCAAAGAGCTGCAGACTGTAGGCAAGTGGGTAAGCAATAAAACCCTGCTTATTCCCACCCCAACAGCTGTTAACATTAGTTGAAGTCAGGCAGACACCCTACCGTAAGTGATTTTTTTAGACTGTCTATTATGTTTCATGAAAATGATAGAGCATTGCTACAAAACTTGGAAATAGTTTTCACTGCTAACTTGTGAATAGATGATCATAGAATCATAGAATCATTTGGGTTGGAAGGGACCTTAAATTTAATCTGGTTCCAGCTCCCCTGCAGTGGGGAGTTGGAACCCCACCTCCCCCTAGACCAGTTGCTCAAAGCCCCATCCAACCTCCTGTGTTGCTCCTAATCAGTTTGTGAAACCAGTTGCCCTTTTATGTCTCTGTTTACATTTCTTTCTCTTTCCCGTTTTTCCTTTGTCACAATTTTTTGTGGCACTTATTTTCTCCTTCTTCCCAGAACTAAAATTTCACTAAGCAGTCCAGAGGAGGCCAGGTTAAGTGACTACTAGAAATACTCTAAAGAAATATTTTCAACCCAAGCAAGTAAATATTTTCCAGCTTTGAAATGATATGAAGTATATCTACTAAAAATACTTTGTCAAACATGGCATGGAGTAGAAAAAATTGAATTAAAGAAACATTTTGTTTGGACTCAAGTGTTGTGATATTTAAGACATTCCACATTTTAGTTTATTTTGTTTTGTTCTAAAATTGTCTAATACATTATTTCACAAGCATTTACATAAAACTTTTATTGGAAGCTACTAATTACTCTTTTCGGATAACCACATGGGGCCTTAATTAAAAATTGTAATCCATTTAAAAATGTACATGCATATAATGAAAACACAATTCAAATGTGTTGTCAGATAACTGGATTTTATTACTTAAGCTTAAGGAAATAGATATATTTTCTGAAAAAAAAGTTCAGAAAGCATGATATTTCTTGATGTTGCAGTTGTTCTCTGCTACCCAGCAGTGAAAACAGTAATTGTTATCAGTTCTTCATGTTCTTAGGGCTGGCATTGGTATTTGTTTGCATGAAGAATGTAACCATGCAAAAGCACAGTAGCACTTTAGAGGAAGAGAGGCTGCCAAAGTCTCTGGTGAGGCTTGCCAAAAAACCACTCACAGTAGGGTGTCTCTACTAGCTCTGTCTGTGTATACAGGTCCTGCTCTTAAGGATAATCACCTGCTACTGAATAGAACTATTCATTGAGGCTGAGGGAGTGTCTGAAACAGTCTCAAACCTTTCAAAATTGTGAAGTTGCCAACGCTCTTTTTCTCAGGAGTCTCCTGATTCCTGGTTAGTTTGGTCTTGGTGCCATGTTAATACTACCACCCAGCCTTGGAACTGGAGTCAGCTTATAGCCAGACAGGTGAAATTTGGGATAGGTTTCCATATGCATCTTAACATCTATCTGTGGAGGTATGTCCTCAGTCTTTCAATGAATCTTAAAAACAAAAGTCTTCACAGAAAATTCCGTTCTGCTCATACTGTCATCCTTCTTTTTCATTTTACATGAGACAGGGTTAATTGAACCCAGAATGAAAAAGGTATGGTGAAGTCAGATATATGTCACTCAGCTGAGAGTACGTAGCTGCTTCCCATGAATAAATTCGTGTTCTGATGTGAAAGAATTCAGATGAAAAGAGTGAGATGCTGATTTTGAGAGCCTACACATCTTGGGGGAATAGACACCAAAGGGAATGATTTTGAAAAGTGATAAATTGTACTTCCTGTCGTTTGAACTGTAGGCTGGCAGTTAAACCATTGGTCTAGTAAGGAGACTTTCAAATCTTGAAGCAATTGATGTGTCCTCCATACAACAGTGGCCTAAATCACCAACCTCTGTGACCACCTGAGGAATCAAACAATTTGGTGAGGACAGTTCCTGCCAAATGTTTGCTTTGACTCTTGAAATTAAGCCATTGTAACCGGAAAAGACCATGGAAGGTGTTCCCTGACTGTCCTTTGAGTAGGACAGAAATCATATTATTTCTCTACGTCAGAATAGAAATGTATTGCCTATGCTGTTTGTTTATGAGGACAATAGTTCTAGGGATAAAGACCTGAAAAAACATCACATTTACCTCTTCCTGCTAAATGCCATAACAACTAGGAGGGAGTCACTCATAAACTTTCTATCTGCTCTAATACTATGCCTTTTGCTTCATGGAGGTCCCACATCTGCAGACAGGTGGGACGTACGCTATCCTGTGGCTGCTGTAAAATTTATGGCTAATGGTGGCTCAGGGCTGGTAGTAGGCCTCCAGCTTCTGTGAAGAACAGTTCTGAGCATTACGCAGATGTAAAAAAAAAAAAAAAAAAAAAAAACCAAAAAAAACACCCCAAAGCAATATTTTCAGACTTTTCTGGAGAAGTACATAGCTCACTGACTTACTATCCCCTGATTAAGCTTAGAATTTAACTGGGCAATGGGCATATATCTTCAGTAGCCAGTGAACAAGTATGGCCACTTTTAGCAGTAGTAAACTTTAAGCCTCACAGGAAGGCATTTTATAGATTCAGGTATTGTAAGGATTAACAAGTGCTGAAAAGAGATTACCTAAATAATGATCTGGGCTGTAGTCAAGTTTGGGCTTCTAAATCCTAATTTGGACTAACCTTAAGCGATCCCTAAATTCTCTTAGTTTCATTTTAGGCCTAAATCTTATATTGAATCTGGCCCATAAGTTCTTTCTTGGATCTGGTTTGTGATGTTAGGCACTTAAGAAGACTTTTTTCCTTTGAGTTTTGAACTTTTTTTTTTTTTTTTAATAAAATGTTTCTGCATGGAAAACATCTGTGATGATTTATATATTTTTGTAGTAATCCCCTAATTCATTAGGAGCTGTTTCTCCATTCAGAGCATTACTATGTAAATATATGTGCATAAATCTAGGGAAGTTTACTTTTAAAAGGGACAGACACTTGGATTTTGGAAGCATTTTTATTTGTAGTGTTGTTTCCAGCTATGATAAATAAAAGTCTGACTTGCAGCAGAAAATGTGGAAATCAAGACCCTGATCCTGCTCTGAATTCCAAGTGGGCAGGAGGTTTGCTGATGGTTCAGTGCAGGATCAGGGCCCTAAAATCTGAACTTACAAGGGCTGACTTTTTTTATTCTGCAGTGTTCAAATGGACTGCTTAAAAACCCTATAAATGCTTCATCTAGACAGCAGGGCACCATTTCAGGAACTGATTGCCCATTATAGTACTGACAATAAAACAGGAAAATACCCCCAGGGAGAAGGAGCAGGGCCTTATGACTTTCCCATTGAACTCAATGTGAAACTTATAATTTCCTGGCCCCACTTTGCAGAATGTGTCAGTTTTCAGTAGCCATTGCATTATGCTCCTAAGTCTCTTTCAAGGAAATCTGAAATGAGGGGACTTAATACAGTGGAAAATGAGAGAAAATCATGGCATAAATCTGAGTTAATATATAATAAAGAATATATATTTTTTTTCTTTATATTGTCTTCCCTCTCCCCCAGAATTAGTCAGCTAGATGTAATACTCCTTTGATTTACACTTTCTGTGCTAGATTGTGAAAATGTGCTTGCAATACAGAGAAATGAGCATGTCTGTTTAAAAGATCTTTTAAGATTTTTTTTTCAGAGATGTTTTTAAAGAATCTCTTAAACAATATATTCGGGGAGAACAAATCAGACTCATATACAGACTCACACATTCTTCTTTCATGCATCACAGCCAAGAAACCAATATATATATACCATGTCTCCCCACGCTGAATCTTCTCTGTGAAACTTGCAACACTTTGGTAGCAGAGAGCACCTGTCTGGATAATGTGAAGGGATAAGGGAGTATGTTAAACAAGGGCAGAGGGAATTGGGGAGGGATGCAGGAGACACAGATCTAATTGAAGCAAAGCATTTTATTAATCTGGAGTGCTGTCTCCAGGCATGCCTAAAATCTAAATAATGATACTGAACTTCAAAGGCCCTATTCTCCATTCCTTGTGCACTCACTACTCCTGTTTAAGTCAATGGAACTTCTAAGTGTATAAAAATGTAGACTCATACTGTGAATAAGCTGTTAAGAACCAATTAGCAATAAAATGCTTCTTACAAGGAAAAAAAAAAGACAAAATCTCAACCTCTATTTGGTCAATTCTTTCCAATCTATTAGTAGCTGAACACCAAGGTGTGTGATTTTGACCCTCTGGAGAACCGTCTAAAGCCTGGATTGCATTTGAGACTTTATTTTTTTCCAAATTATTTATTCCACTGGTCTACTCTGCTGCTGTTGGACACTCAGCTTACATAGCACATCAAGGATAGTGTAGAATCTGACTACAAAGTTGTGCAGCTTCTCAGGTGGGCTCGGGGATTTAGCTTGCGTGTTTTAAAATTCCTCTGTTGTTTCAACATCTTTGCATATTGAATTATGTTAATTTCAATAAGTAAACATTAATTACTTGATGGTTTCATAGTGCTTTGAAGCTGTAAGGTATTCTGAAAGTCATCATTATTAATTATAATATGTACTATTGCTATTTTATCTTTATTTTTTAAAAGTCAAAGAGCCTTTTATCCTCTCTTCCTTAAAGGCATGCACTTACAGAGAGCCACAGCAACCAGTTCTCCATGTGCTTTTTCAAGGGCTGTGCATGAGGATGTCATTTACTGAGACAGAGGGCACGATGGGAAATACTGTTACACCCAAAGCCCAGTAATTATTACCTTCAGAACCCCAAACCCAAGGAATTTCTCATTTTTGCCTTCCTCTAGCAATATCATCAAAATGGACAACCTAGCACTTGGCTCTCTGAACAGTGGAGAAAAGGTTCTTCTCTACTTTCATGAGTAATTTCATGTATTAACGTAGGTAGGATGTAATCACTGAATATACTATGGGCCACCATAACTGAGCATGATGCCATATGGTCTGGAATGTCCCTTTGGTCAGTTGGGGTCACCTGTCCTGGCTGTGTCTCCTCCCAACCTCCCAGGCACCCCCTGCCCCCTCCCCAGTGTGGCAGCGTGAACAGCAGAAAAGGCCTTGGCTCTGTGTAAGCCCTGCTCAGCAATAACAAAAACATATCTGTGTTATCAACCCTGTGTTCAAATCCAAACATAACCTCTTACCAGCCACTGTGAAGGAAGTTAACTACTCCAGCTAAAACCAGCACAATGTCTTTCTCAATTGCATGTAAATGTTAAAATTCACATGAAAATTCTGGTATTGATTTCAATTTTTAAACATCTGTGGCAGATTGTTTTATAAACCTTTTCTGTTATTAAAGAAGCTTAGTTAGCCTGCAGAGTTTGGCTTAATACATTAATAATAATTGGCTGGTTTTAATAAGAATAGTATTTCACAGAGAAATGGGAGTTCATCCAAATCAATAGAATTTCTGAGAAAATGTCTCTTTTAATTAAATTGATTAGATTTCGTGATCACAACATATAGCAGCAAAAAGTATTAAGATTTATTTACTTTGTTTTATAACTAAACCAAATTAAACCAAAATTGCTTTCTGTATGAATCAAAGTGTTTGTTATTCAGGCACAGGCAGCGGGGGCTCCCAGGACCTCTGTGGGGAGTGTCCAGGGCTGCCCCAGGCCGGACACAGCTGGATCCAGGTGGCTCCAACACACCCACGAGGGGCACGGCTGGGCCCTGCAGCCAAAGGCTCTGTGGCACCTTGGGGAAGACATGTTTAAGAAAGGGTAAAAAGTGTTGCACCATTGCACAGCAGCTGTGTGAGAGAGGAGTGAGAACATGTGAGAGGAGCAGCCCTGCAGACACCCAGCTCAGTGCAGAAGGAGGAGAAGGAGCTGCTCCAGCCACTGGAGCTGAGACTCCCCTGCAGCCCCTGGTGAAGACCATGGTGAGGCTGCTGTGCTCCTGCAGCCTGTGGAGGACCACAGGCAAGAGGAGATCCGCATTATAGCCAGTGGAGGACTTGTGGAAGAGCAGATGGATGTGCCATGGAGGACGCTGAAACTGGTGGAGAGCCACACTAGAGCATAGGAAAAGCAGGAGAAGGAAGGAGTGACACACAGGAGCTGCGTTGGGCTGACCCCACCCTTCCATTCCCCATCCTTATGCACTGCTCAGCATGAAGAGGAGGTCCAATAGTCAGGAATGAAGAAGGAAATTTGAACGTGGGAATAAAGGGGAGTGGAAGGGAGAAGGATTGGCTTTGGTTTTGTTTCTGAGTAACTGAGTCTATTTTTAATTGGCAATAAATTAAACTTCCTCAAGTAAAATCTATGTTGGCTGTGGTGGTAATAGGTGAATAACCTTGTCTTCATCTCAACCCATGAGATTTTTCATCTTATTTTCTCTGCTGTCCTGCTGAGGAGAGGAAGTCAGAAAGTGGTTGTGTGGGCATCTGGCAGCCAACCAAGGTAAACCCACAATAAAACTCAATAATTTTGCCTTAAAAAACATTTGGGTATTTGTACTGATTTCTATGATTCTATGAAAATTTTTCTTTAAATATTGTCATAAAAAATAAAATCAAATGTTCCTCT
The DNA here is from genome assembly GCA_013397055.1 of Pachycephala philippinensis. Taxonomy (NCBI): domain Eukaryota; kingdom Metazoa; phylum Chordata; class Aves; order Passeriformes; genus Pachycephala; species Pachycephala philippinensis. The sequence goes on along the minus strand of VWZT01014689.1, from coordinate 118,185 downwards.
TTTTTTTTTTTTCCTTTTTTTCCTGAATTTCTCTTCTTCAGTATTCTCTAAACAGATTGTTATTCAATTATTAATGTGCCTGCACTTGGAAATTTCACTCTGGTTTTAGACTTCTGTTGCCCCCTTCACGTTAGAGGGCAGGGAATCCTATCTCCAGTCTTCAAATTTCAGTGGTCTTCTGTATATCATTCCAAAGAATTAATGAGAAAAAAAAAAAATCTTTTCCCTTTGCTCTCAGTGACAAAAGAGCAGCTATTATTTCACCAACCTGTTTCTTCTTCGTGTAAAACACACTGGAAAGATATTGGAAAGTTCTTCTTTACCAAATGCTCTTCTCTTCAAACTTTTTCTCAACAGAGACAAGAGAAGTAAAGAAGCTGCTAATGCTAAATTTCTGAAATATTTTTGTAAGCAAAACATATAAGAATAGTACAGCAGTATTTGTTAGCCAAAAAGGCAATGTGGAACTAAAACAGCCCCCTGAACTAAATATATTATTTTACTATCACAGCTGAAATTTCTATGGTTGATGCAGTTTGGGTACAACCTGACCAAAAATTTTTGTGCAGTAAGTAATACAATTTGCACATTTAAACAATCCTGTGAAGCTAATGAGTCCATTTCAATGGATGAACACATACTTTGGTCTGTGCTGCAGTTGAAGCTTATTTAGTAAAAAGACACTTCTTCTTTATCTAAAGGTAACTTCAGCACTACTGATGGACACTTATTATTATCGTGTGGTAGAAAACTGGGGAGGAGGAAGCGAAAAAATTATCATTACAGTTTAAACTACAAAGAATATAGAAGGAATGCCAGCAGGGATGGGATGGAGCTAATGCCACACATGGAACTAACCAGTGCCTCCAAAACATTTTAGCAACAGGGATGTATTTCCTAGCTATGTGGAGATACAGAGAGAAGTTCCCATGAGGGTAAATTGGAGAAGACTGTATGCTGGGAAAGAAGCTCCATCAGAGAAAAGTTGCCTGTGGTAGGTGCAATGCATAAGCAGAAACTGTTGTACTGAAAAGTTGTAGCTAAGGTCAGCAGTGGGATTTTTTTAAAAGGTGGTTGGAGTTTTTCTCATGCAGCAGTAAGTCACCAAAATTGAGAGCAGGGCTGCTGGAGTCTGGTGCTGGGGGATAAAGTGGTAAGAGATTTTCACTGGAAAATTCTTGTGGCACCTTTCAGGGCCAGTAAGAATTTGAAACCTAGTCATTGCTGTTATTAGGCTGAAAGATTCGCTGTAGATTAAAAAACAAAAAAATCAGCCTATAACACAGTTCCATTCCAATGAAATTTCTCAGGTTTTGCTAATGTTTGCTCAATGTCTACTAGCACAGTAGATGTGTTGTAGAGTAACAATTACTTCAATTATAAGACATAATAGAATGTCACTAATAGATTTTTAAATGATATTTTTATGCTATTATTTAGATTTATGAAGAAGTAATACTTCTGCAGTTACTTTTTGGACATCAGACTAAATTACAACAAGAAGATAACTAATTAAAGCTGATGGTCTGTTGGTTTTGCTGTGCATTTTCCTATTAGTTTTCCTCATTGAGTTCTGGCCCAGATCTTTTTTTTCACAGATTACCAGTCTGAAACAAGCATCTGCCTGGGGAGAGCAAGAAGAAACTAGGTATCAAAAAGGAGGAAGGAATTTAAATGCACCCAGTGATATAAGGTGCCTTAGTCCATATTCACAATTCTTTAAATTCATGCAATTCTGCTTCACAGGTTCTTTGAGCAGTTGAAGGTAGGCATATCCTGGCTTTCTAGCATTGAGCACATTGACACTGAGGTCAGGGCTGAACTTCCTTGTGATTGTTGCTTTTATCCAGAAGTAAGAAGTTTTTCATGCAAAATCCTTTTAGATACTCAGTCAAGAGGAGAGGAAATGACAGTATGCCCTAGTGCCAGCCTGGGTAAATTGACACATTATACAGGTATGTACAATTAGTGCTGAATATTAGATGCAGACAATGTCTGAATTGTCTGGGACTTCTCACCCCCCAGCAGAACATTCTAGACATTTGGATACAGAAACATATTCTGGTCCAAAATACTTTCTAGTCTGCATTATTTGGAAAAATGAAGAATACATCCTTTCAGAAAGTGTATTACAGAATCCTGATAGAGAATGTTGTTCTATTTTCCTCCCTTCTATCTTATGAAGTTGTAAAATATTTAATCTAATATTCAGTTTTTGTGGTATGTCTTTTTTGAATTACTTACGAATTGCACAAAACTCCTGAGATGAAGAGTGCTATAAAGAACATTTATTTACTCCTTATCCCAACTCAGGCCCTGAGAGAGAGGCGCTCTGCATTTCTTATAACATGTTGAGACAATCTACAGCCAAAGGAGAATTTCAAACCCTGGAGTTTGTGCCATTTCAATGGTTCACTCTGTCAGCTGTTTGAGCAGTTTGCCCAGGTCTGTTAGATTTCTTTGCTGCAGAATCTAAATCCTGTTACAGATGGAGTAACAGGTTCCTTAATCTTTTCACTGCAATGAAGTAGTTCTTTTTTAGAAAGATAGACTTGCCATAGCTTGATCTTTTCAAAGGCAACCTAGCAGCGAAAATTTGAGTTTAAATTATTGGCATTTCTACAACTGGAGGTAATGGTAAGATCAGTCATGGTAGTTGAACATGAGAATTTATGCAATATGTTTGATGTTCTACACATAAGCATTGTGCACTGACAAATACTATTAATAAATGGAAACTACACACATGACATAAAGTACTCTTTAAAGAAAAGGGTTTCAATTTTTTTCTTTTGTAATTACCATTAATTTTTCAGTCTGCTTAAATGTCTTTCCCATTTATTATCAAACCTGCTATGAAAAAGAGTTTTAGATGATAAAAACATTTGTTCTGTTTTTATAAGAAATTCTTAATTTAGAACAGCTTTTAATTCTAACTAATGTTGAATTAATACAAGTTTTTTAAAAATTACCTGAAATATGATGCCTTCTTTGTAAAGTTTTGTCACATCAGTGATAAATATTTGACTTTTTTTCTTGTACCTTTTATTATTTTATTTCTTTACAAGCCCCAAAAGTTGTTGAAGATCATCTGTAGTTGAAAAGTATGAGCAGAAGCTTTTACTTTCCTTTGTCCATGCACATCAACTCACTGCATTGGTGCTTATCCCCAGATGATTTTATGACTCCGTAGATGATTCCATATGACTGTCATATATCTCTATTAAGTGTTGAACTACTTAATCTAGTTAGTATTATCAATAATTAGGAGTATTTTTATGTGATGAAGTCTTTCCCACATCCATCATGATATTGTTGAATTAACTTACTCATCTCCCATTCTGTTTTGTATCAGCTCTTCATATTTGCTGATTTATTTTCTGATTTTACTCTTCCCACTGCTCATCAAAAAATACAACACTACATTTTCAGTAATAGCAACGTTTGTCTGCATTTAAGTGTTACTATTTATTGTGTTTGCCATAATTACTGTTGGAAGATAATCTTCATTAAAGTTCTCATTCCAAAATTGCTAAATTTTCTTATACATTGAGGAGTGTAATTTTCCATGTATAATATCTGTTAAATGACCATACCTGAGTTTCCAGAAATTCAGTGAATACTAAGAAAATATGAACGTTATATAAAAGTAAATTACTCAAAAGATGGATGAAAAGCAAGTATAGTTTTAAGAAACGACTAACTAGTAGAAATTTACTAGAAAAGTTATATTCTTGATCCAGTGTATTTTCAATAGAAATTGTAACATTATGAGACCTGTTTATTAATGAGCATTTAGAAAAAGAAGAAACTAGCTTTGAAAGCATTGAAACAAAATGAAAAATAGAAAGTTTTCTGGGATATCACAGTATGTTTGTTTTATTTCAGTAACCTGCTGTCATCAATTTCTAAGACTTTGTTTTCTTTAGAATCACATTTACTTTTTTCCATTTTATACCTCTCTTTTTCCTTGTTTGCCAACTTATCTAAATTTAACTGAATCACAGAATCAGAGTGAACAAAAGAATCACCCTCTTCTGTCTCAGCTTGGACAGTATCTGCAGCTGGTATTATAAATGTGAAAGTGAAGCTTGTAAAGAGGAACTGGTTTTGTTTCCTATATAAATAACAAGTAAGCTCACCAGTGGAATTAAAATCTTTAAGAAGAAAGTACAATTTCAAACCAACATCGTTCAATTGCAATAGACTTTTCAGTACCTTTCTATTATATTTTTGCCGATATTTTAAGCCATAAATCTTGCAGCTGTTGTTATTTGAATGCAAATCCTTCAATAAGAAATTAATATGAAAGCATATAAAAGAAACAAGTGGCAATAACTGCACAAAAATAACAGAATTATAAGTAAAGACTGTTTTCTCTAAAAACCGTTTTCTTTAGTAGACTTTCAGATTTCCAAGTGGAAAAAAAGAATAGGCCTTAGGTGTTTTTTTGACATCAGTGGAATTTACTATGGGTAATTAATTGGAGAAACCTCACTATTGTCAAGAAAGATTCTAATAATCATGTTTGTTTTTTGCATGGAAAAATAAAGATATATATTTTAAGATATTTTGGTTCTCCTTTCTAGTTATTAACCAAGAGTCATAAAATATCTGATAAATCAGTACTTAAAGTAGATTAAATAAGATATGAAATACACATATTAATGAGGGAGTAGGATTTTTAACTTTCCTTGTTGCAGAGCTTTTTGTTACTAATCTATGTTGTCTTCCAGTCCCAATAAAAACAAGCAAGGTAAAGCAAGGAGTAAAGGCCTTGATATGAAACAGTAACTTCAATTGCTGTTATAAACCAATTTAAATATTTTCTAACTTTTTGTCTATAAAACCTTGTTTTCTTGTTACAGTTTCAAAATGATTAATCAGAGAAGAATTAACCAAAATTATCAAGCCATATCTACTCTCAATTAATTTAAGAATAAACAAGGCGTTAGTTTTATTGTATCTCAATGCTGGCACCAAAAGTAATATGAAATGAGAATATAGGATTGAATGTATTCAAATATAATGACATATACTCCAAAATTATTAACAAGTTAGGGTGATTTATTTAATTTAAAATGTATTTGTAATTTAATTTTACCCTTTCCTTTACATTCTAGTTTAACTTTTGTTATCTTTACTTTTACCCAGTCTTTAATTTTCAAAATGTCAAACCCAAGAAGTCTTATTTGACTTAGAAATAACACTGGGTTGTAATTCTATATGATTGCACACTGAAAATATTTCTATTAACACTACTGTTCTAATTCAGAAAAGTGGGTTTTAAATACTTTGTTATTGAAGAGTTAATTAATTTTGTCCTTTACAGTTTTCCTGATTGGTGCATAAATAAAACTAGTTTTCTAATGGAGATCTAAAATTCAAACTGAGATTTGAAAATCTTATTTTTTGGACCAGTGGCACTTCCCACTGAGAAAAAATATTTCCTTAGTTATTTTTGCATCATCTTCCTCCCGGTGTACCTTGTATGTCGACAGCCTAACTGATTTAAAAGGATGGTTCATGTAGATGTACAACAGAGTTTGACCTTGAAATGGAATCTTAGATCACAAAATCGCTGATAACTTGCAAGTAGAAAAAAATGCATGGCATGTTGAGGAAGAAAAAGGAAGGGTGAAATGAAGTGTAGGGAAATGAAGTGAAGAGAGAATGTTCTTCATAGTTGTTTGAACTTTGAAGAAACAGTCAAGTGTTTCCTTAAATGTGTGATTATACTTAAATTAATATTTAATGTATTTTCTTCCTTTTTTTTCTGCCTATACATTCTGTGTTGCTTATTTTCTGATACTCTTTGAGAATGGAGCAACAGGACCACACTTAAAGAGCTGTAATTCCACTTAAGTCAGAAAATAACCTTCAGATGAATTCAATTTTCCAAAATTTTCATTGATGACAGTTGAGCAGGAACATAGAAAAAACCCAAATTTCTCCTATATTAATGGACACTGCCCTCCCGCCCCCACCCCTCACCTGTCCAACACCTCATTTCTATTTCTTGCTTGTATCCTGGAGAGGAGTTTTCCTTTTCAGGACCTGGCCCTTCCACCATTTGCGCATCATATTTAGCTGAGAGTACAAATATTATCACCCTCTAAAGTTACTTGCATTTGCATGCCCAAAATGCATTTTAAAATAATGTTTAGCAGCATTTACTTTTTTGGCTGCCATTTCTTCATCTTGCATAATACTTTTTTCTTACATCACAAGATGAGGCCCAGGAAAATTTTAAAGTTGCAGTGCACCTGTGGGATGACAGTGTGAGAGACATCTGTGAAATAAATGCAGGCTTATGGTGAGCAGGTTCAGCTGCAACTCCTTAAAATGGCATTTTATAATACGGCAGGCTTAAATGGTAGACTGTTGAACAGCCACAGAAAAACATTACATCATGCAAAACTGTAGTACAAGGGGAAAAATGACAACAATGTGCAAAGCTGCAGCTGATTCTACTTGCCATATGGTATGTCACTCACTGTAATAACACTTACATTCCCTCCATAAGTGCCCTTAAATATCAAGGAGTGAATAAGGCATTACGCAGATTGCAAAAGGAATTTGTAATCATATATGTTATGAACTTTGTACTTTCAGGAATAATTCTACTCTTGCACTAACAGAATACTCTTTAAAAATATCTTTATCTTAGAATATTCCCACAACTGAATAATTTCAAATTTGCCTGTGCAAATGGTTAAAAGCAAGGCTGCCTTAGTCAATATAAAACAAAAAGAAGCCCCAAACCATGAACAAATAGCTGTTGTAATTTCCCTCCCTCTCTCCTTTCTAGATACTTTGTTTGTCATACAAATACATTTTCCATGTGTTTACTTTTTTGAGAGTATTCTGTTCTTAGAGATCCTGATGAGAAACCAGATAACTCAAGTTGTTTGAAGAATGATAATTGGACTTTATCTCAGATGTATGGTAAACTGTTCAGCTGTTCATTATTTTTCACAATGCAAAATCTAGAGAGACCTCAATGCAAGTTTCATGCAGCAGTTTTGGAATAAACAAAGGAAATACTTTGTCATATCGCGCCTGTAATTAAATTGTGGAACTCATTGCCGCAAGATGTTTCGGGAGCCAACAGTGTAATTAGAATCTTAAAAGGACTGTGGTCAGCCCCATTTTCTCTATTGAACACAGAAGTCTGGAGCCTTCATCTCAGGTAGTCCCTTGGGCTCTTACTGCTGCAAGAGCATGCCAGAGGAAACGACACTCTAGGCATGCCAGTCTCTCTTACTCATGATTGTTGAAGGAAGAATGCTGGACCTGGTGAATCCTTGTCCTGATATGATCTGCTGTTTCATGGTAGTTACATTAGACTGAATTCAGGTCCAGCATTGCATTCATTATTTTCCCTGTCTTTCACTGAATACCAAAAAAAATGAAAAATGAGAAGAAAAAAACCCAACTATTTTCACAATTTTGGTTGGTGGTTTTTTTTTCCCTTTTTTTTTTTCTTTTTCTTTTTCTTTTCTTTTTGTTCTGTCCCTGAAAAAATACAAAAGGAAGTTGAGTGTGAGGCAAACATGGATCATGAGGTTTCTTATTCTTTTAAGAAGGAGTGAGGTTTTAGACAGAAGCAAGTCACTTTCTATTCTAGCAGTCTATAAGGGACAAATTCAGTGCTTTATTCATTATGTGAAGGATGGTTTTGACATTGTTTTCTGTTTTTAATATCTTCTACACATACCCTGCACTTCATTTGTGTGCTGGAACTGACCTTGTCCTGTGGAATCATGAACAGAGATAGGAAGTTAAATATATTTTTTTACCGTTTGCAGTTTCTAAGATCTTTCCTGATAGGAAAGTATTTTTCCATCAGTAACTTCGTGAGAAATCAACCCTTTTCCCAATCTGATAGGTAGTGTTTCTGGCTGTACACTATTACTTGAGCAAAAATCTTACTGGTTTATCTGTAAAATTCTTTAGTACCTTTGTGACATAGCTAGTGTGGCAAGTCAGTTAATATGCACCACTAAGAAAAATCCTGCAGCGACAGAGAAAAAGGCAACCTGACTGTACAAATTTCTTCTATTTCTAGATGATACAGAATAATCATTCTCTAGGTGCCATTTAGGGAAGCAAAAGTGGGTTGAGGTTAGGATCTGAGATCTTATGAGGTCCTACTGGGTAAGACTTGTTCAGCACACATGTCATCACTTCTGAGGTGGTTCCTATAGTATGATGCCTACTGCATTTTCATTTCAGCTCTTTGGTTGATTTTGCATTTTTGTTTTTTAACTTTGCAATCTAGTGGAGTATACACCAATAAAAAATAGATCTCAGTGTAAGAAATGTCAATCCTACGCACATGAGTTGGGACAATGGGTTTTTTCCTGCTGACTGACAGATCCAATTCTTTATGAGACTTCTCTTAGTCAGTAAATATCCTAATTCTTCTCTTCACACTTTTCATGTCCTTACTCACCGTGTGGCTTATGGGAACTTCACTCATTTCAGCTTCTTCCCACAGCTTTTATGACCCTGAAAATTTTCTTTGATCATTTTGTACGATTATATTTTTCTACAAGCTATTTCCTCTGAAATGACAGGTCTCTTCTGCCAACATTTCTGTCATCACTAATAAAGCATAGCATTGGAGAATGCCCTTTTCCACAGTTTAGTACAGTATCATTTGTTGCTTCTCTCTGTTCTTCCTCAGTAATACACTGACTGAGCCAGAGCAACTGACCTGATGGTTTCATCATCCGGGATTGCAGACCTGTCTTTTCAGTCACAGTACTTGTAGTATCTGGGGATCAGGGTCAATATCAGTCCTTGGCAGAGTTTTTACATTTCAGGGTACTATCTTGTCTGCCTGATTTACTGATAGTTTCTCAGGAGCTGACAAGAGTGAGCTTCAAGTACATTTTCTTCAGCTGTAACTTTGGAAGAAAATGTTAGTCGGAGCAAGCAGATTATCTAAACAGAGCCTGATGAGTCTGTGTCCCTGCTCATTGATCTTAATCCACGTTTGCTTAATTCATTCTAATCCGTGACCTTTGCTCCCACTTTAGCTTTGCAGTGTCCCACATTCAGCAGCACATCAGGCCTCAGCAGAGTGTCAGTGCCTTCTCCAGAAAATTGTCATCCTTGGCTGTTGTCAAAGAGAGGGGACCTGGGCAGCAGCCAGGTTAACTGGTGTTTCTTTACAGAAGATTAAAATAATAACAGCTGTAAAAGGATTATATCTTGTTAAGATTAGAGTTCTCTCCTTATGTAGGGGTGCCAATGCTTTCTTGTGTTTTAAAAATCATCTTTGAAATGATAAAATAAGTGGCAATTGAATGGTAGAATATAGCTAATGAATCAGCTGTTATAAATCAGTATCAGACAGTGGCTTTGAGATAACAATATCATCAGAAGTGAAAAATTCAGCTCATAGGTTGTAATGGGAAAGTTTGTGAAACATGTAGGGAAAGCTGGACACTTTGATGACACAAAAGCATAATTTTACTTAAAAAGACGGGGATGTATAACTTTGTGGTTTTTTTCTAGATTTCACCAATTAACATAAAGTAGCTTTTTTATTACAAGGTTTCTCCCATATTAGGACATAACAGTAAAATACTGTATTATATAAAAGCTTTCCAGCTGACCTTTCACCTTGGAAATGCAGATAATTTTCACTCCAGAGTAGAACTGTGAGTCACTATGTACAGATAACCTAAAACCAGAAAATTTTTGTTGGGGTTTTTGTTTGTTTGTTTGTTTTCATAGAGATGCTTTGTATTCTTTAACATTCATTTGGGATACACTCCTTGGAATCTCATTTATAAATTATATACTCTTCTGCCTGCCTTCATTTGCAGAGTGTATCATATACAAAATGGTTGTGTAGCTTTGAGGCTCTCCACTGTACTTTAAACAGGTATTAACTTAGGCATCTTTAAGCACATTGAACTTACCAAGAACGAGACTGGGCCAACCTAAATTGAAATTGATAATTAAAAGAAACACAGGTAGAGCCGTAACAAAGGAGCAACAAATGTAGATAAAAATGTTAGACAAAATGGTTCTGAAAAGTTACATGCAACGACTCTGCAAGCCCTGGGGTTGTTACACAGTACAGAACACATAGTACTTCATGTAGAAAATAGAAAATGACGCTTGCCAGAATCTGACCTTGACAGAAATATTTGAGTAATATTTGTAGTATGATCAAACAACTTCCTTATTATTTTAGGCAGTAAGAGGTTTTCTAGAAAGCTCTGTCTGCTAGTTTTTATTATGCTCTGTGTTTTCATAAATGGAAGGAGTATTGAAAATATATTGCATTTATTTTTTTAACCTTTTTATCTGGGTTCTTGTTTGGTCTGCACTACATGAGTGTCTGAGCAGTTTACAAATATGAATTCCTTTACTTTTGCAGGGACACATATTTATTGTCCTAAGAGAGAAAACAGAAAACTGAGGCACAAAGAAACTCAGAGTAAGATCTTTAAAGGTATTTAGGAATCTAGGACACAAACTTGGCAGAACTGAGATGTTTTAGTCTAAGAAAATAGGAGGATGGCTGACTCAGAAGTTTTCTCCATTTAAGATAAATTATTTTTTTAAATTTAATATCCTGTTACTACACCCACCGAGGAGATTCATCAGATTGATTGTGCTGGGCAGAAAGGATATGCAAGATTTACAAGTAATATTTAGGCTGGCACAGTTGTGGATTCTTCTGTACTTTATCCTATCGGTTAAATCACTTTTCCAAGAAACAATTCTTCTGCCATGTTAGCCTAGAGGACCACCAACCCTTGTCTCTTGGAAAGGGAGGATCTAGGTGATGAATCTGGGGGTCCCTTACCACTAAGCCTCTTTTGTATTTTATGCTCAAGAATAGAAGCATCATGGTACCAGAAGAAAAATATGGGAGAAGAAACTTGGGCATGCACTGGGTGTGCATTCTTATTTATACTACCTACTACTATTGCCTTATTTCTTATTTCCGAGGCACTGTGAGGACAAGCCTGTCTTTTAGCTTCTTTTCCCTGGACTGCTTCAGCATTCAAATCTTTGAGACCTAATGTAAAATTCATAAAAAACAAAAAGATCAGGTTTTATAATTATTGTCTCTCAGGTCTATGCCCTGGCCTCTAAACTGCCATTTCAGATTTCCCCTTGACTCATTTCCTACCCCCATGATTCTCATAATCTTGGCTAAATATTGGCTGTACCTCAGCAGCTGATGTGGTGGGGTCCCTTTATTGTTTTGCATTCTCCCATGGTCTGTCATCTGAAAGGTGTATGCCTAACAGGTGGGATCTCTATTGCTTGGATAAAAGTCATAGGACCCCTTTCCTCCATTTCCTTCTTGGCTCCTGTCTCACCTACTGACTCTGGTTTGGGATTTTTTTGGTTGGTTTGGTGGGGTTTTGTTCATTTTTTTTTCCCTGAAACACCTGTCATTGCTATGAATTGCAATTGGCATGGTTACCCCTGAGATATAAGGAGAAGCAAGAGTGAGAGTTGCAGAACATAATCACCTCACTTAGGTACCCAACCATCTATAGATATTTAAAATGAAGGACTTAATAATTAAGACTGGAGTTGCCTTAGGTTTTTCCGTAGTTAGTACAGCAAAACAGGTTTCCCAGAGACAGTTTCTCTCACTGGGAGTGAAGGAGTCTCCAGAGAGATTCTATATTCAACCTCTTAAATCAGGTTTTAAAAATCTAAAAATAAAAAGATAATTTTTAAATTTATTAGACATTTGAATCCAGGTGAGCTGAATTCTACTCATATTAAAAAATGACTTGACTTTTTTAATATTTATTGTGTATAAATTATCCTACTATTGATCCTTATAGAAATGGCTAATTCCAGTGGCTTTCTTGTCGTTCATTAGTGTTATTTAAGTATGAGGTAATTTGTTTCTCCTGCTCAGTTTTGGTCTTAGTGTGCTGACTGCCCGTGGTTTAAAAATGTTTGTTCCCAAGTTCTCTTCTGACCCAAGCACTTCCTTCCTAGATTAAATCCAAGCATGTTTCAGTGGATTGCACAACCCAAAAAATGTTTTTTTAGACTTTACAGGTTAGAGGGGTTTTACTCCCCCTGCCCTGACCAGTTCATTATTGTCTGCCAGGCTGGGGACCTTCCTACACTCCCATTTTCTTCATCCCTGCCTCAAAATATGTGACACATGGCCACATCTTCATGCTGTAAAAAAACATTCAGCTGGGCCAAAACACAATTCTCTCATTATTTCTGACACATTAATTTAAACTTCTTTCCTCAACCCTCACATCAATAATTACACCCATACACACTGACACAGTCAGATCAACAAAAATATAAATACATATTTATATACACACTCCCTTTCTCTCTCTATTTAAAAATGGACCCTTGTATAAACTACACGAGGCCCAGAAAGGATCTAAAGCCAATAACTGCTCATGCAAATACAACTAATCTGCCCTAGAGGAGACTATTTCTGAGGCTGGCTGCCAAGCTTCCCTCCCTAGGGTGGATGCAGTTAGAAGAGCAGATCTAGTCTGATTTACTACAAACTGTACCCACAACTTTTCTATACTAGAATATATTGCATGTCACCAGGCTGTTACTTTGTACTCCTTCTTCTGTTTTTTATTTCATGTACCTTTCTCATAATTTTATTGTAAACTCTTTAGGGTACAACTTATTTTTACAAGAGGTTTGTAGAGCCCCTTTCCATTAAGCAAGAACATCAAAGCAATGCATTACCCCCAACTAAACTATCTGGAAACTGCTTTAATTCGCCAAAAGAAATATATATATAGTGTATTGTACATAATTTATTTGAGGAAAAAAGTGCTTTAAAAGATACAAAGGCTAGAAGTTTTTTGGGATTTTTTTGTGTTGTTGGTTGTTTTTTTTAAATAATCCCAGAAGAAAATTTATGTAATACTTCATTATACACAATCTAATTCATAATTATTTCCTTTAAAAGATCTTTATGGGTATGTACATACATTGAACATGAATGCCTCTAGGGCTGAGGAAATCCAGCTTCTTTATAATGGATTTCTTTTGAGCACACTGGAACCATAACTTAAATTTTCACATACTTAGCGCAAGAAAAAATGAAGGCAAACAATGAAATTTGCAACAAAGTTAAAAATATGAGACACCTCTTCTGTCTGCATACCCTTTGGAAAATATTAGCTAATTATATTTAACATAGAATGAGAACATAATTCCCGCTGTTTTGACAAGTAACAAATTGCATATTATCACCTTGTAAATAATATTATTAAAAACAGTTGTCCTTGTCTGTAGTCTCTTCTTTGTAAGAAAAAAATTAATTTGAGGCCCGTCATTCACAAGATGTGCATTAGAATATCAAAGCAGCAGTCTGAAGATACTGAAAACTGAAAATCCTGTACACCCTCTGCACAGAAGGAGAAATTTGGTGCTGTAATAAGAAGATTAAAGTAAACGTTTGTGAAGTCTATGGTAGCAGCATGATCCCTTGTGATAATCAGATTTTCAGTCATGATTAATTTGACTCAGTTATTCTACTAATAATATTATCTTGATTATAATCTAAGCATAATATTGGTTTCCATTGAGAAATATAAATCGTACATTATTAAGCATTTTTAATTTTTATTAGTTTACTAATTAAACTGTATTGCTCACCTTTTTTTTTCTTAAAAAATTCCATGGAGAGATTAATTTTAATTCTTTGTGTTTAAACACATCATCTTTCATCCAAAGATCCAAAGGTGCTTCACAGTACAAATACTAATTTGTACTCTATGAATGATCTCACAGCAGTCCAATGAGATATATTACTAGCTGTTATTTTTTAAGGCTGTTTTTCAAAGTAAAATGTTCACATCCTTCAGCAGGCTATAATAACATGTGCATCTACATGTTTGCAGAGTCCTTTTCAAGTCAAGGGACAGCACTTGCTGGTAGCACAAAGATTCGATCCATGCAGTAACCTTACTGAAAGATAATAACTCACATTAAAAGTAGGAAGGCTTTTATCCATTAACTTCAAAGAGGTCAGGTTTTCATTTAATAATACATAATGGTAGGAATGTCAGAGACAGATATAGAAAAGGAATAGTCAAAATCATAAGGTATTCTATACACCAGTGAGATGCAGAATGTACTCACACAGAAGTTTGATATGTAGGTTTAGTTGTTTCCCAACTGTATTCTTATTTTTAAAAAAAAGTATGTGTGTAAGAGTGTTGCTTTCTTCAAATGTGAGGCCAGACCTAATGCTGTCAGTTTGGATCCTTAAAGCTAAGAAGCAACACAGCAGTAAGAACCTACTTTCATGAGGATGATGCAGTGGAGACCTCTGTTGATTACAAGTCATTGTTGTAACCACACTTCAGAACTGATGAGCGGTCAAATGAGTCGCGACAGCAAGTGTGACTACAGGAATTTAATACACTGCTACCATACATGGCCTTTACCTTTTTATATTCAGGTGCTTAAAAAAAGCAGAGCTAAGTTTTACTTTTCTTTAAACAAAAATGAGTTCTAGAGTAATTTATTTTTCACTTTTTAATCCACATTTAAACCAAGATAACTGAAACCAGAATGTGGACCTTGTAGTTGCGGGTAAAACTATTTAAAAATGTGCTATAATTGTTAAAGATATAGTTAAACAAAACACTATGATCTTAGAAATACTATAACAAGAATTTGTGTTAATCAGATCTATGCACAGAGACAGAGCACGCCTGCAGCCCTATGATTTATTGGCATCATGGAGACATGGTAGGTGGCTCCAATTACTGGAGTGTTGGAATGGAAGGATACAGGCTCTTTAGGAACGACTGGCAGGTGAGACAAGAAGTGGGTGTTGTCCTCTATGTCAACATCCAGCTGGAGTGCATGGAACTCTACCTGGGAATGGGTGAGGAGCCGACTGAGAGTTTATGAATCATGATTAAGGGGAGAGGAGGGAGAGGTGATGTTATAATGGGGGTCTGCTACAGGCCATCTGACCAGCAAGACTGAGCAGATGAGCCCCTCTATAGGTAGATAGGAGTGTTCACAATTCCTGCTCTGAATGGAGAACTTCAGCCACCCCAACGTCTGTTGCAGGGACAACACAACCAGGCATAAGCAACCCAGAAGGTTCCTGAAATGCATTGATAACAACTTCTTTCTCCAAGTAATAGAGGGGCTATGAGGAGAGGTGCTATGTGGGACCTTATTCCAACCATCAAGGAGGGGCTGCTGGGGAATGTGAAGTTCAAGGAAAGCCTCATCTGGAGTGATCATGAAATGGTGGAATTTGAGGTCCTTAGCACAGTGAGGAGGGTGTGCAGCAAGCTGGCTGCCTGTCAGCCTCACTGCTACCCCTGGTAAGGTGATGGAACAACTCATCCCAGATGTCATCTCTAAGCGCATAGAGAAAAAGGTTAGAGAAGTGGACAGTGAGCGGGATTGAGAACTGGCTGTGATCAGGGACACAGAGTCTAGTTGGAGGCCTGTAACTAGCAGTGTTCCCCAGCATTNAACAACTCATCCCAGATGTCATCTGTAAGCACATAGAGAAAAAGGTTTGAGAAGTGGACAGTGAGAGGGACTGAGAACTGGCTGAATGGTAGGTCTCAGAGGGCTGTGATCAGGGACACAGAGTCTAGTTGGAGGCCTGTAACTAGCAGTGTTCCCCAGCATTCAGTACGGGGTCCAGTCTTGTTACACTTATTCATAAAAGACTTGGATGAAGGGACAGAGCACATCCTGAGCAAGTTTGCAGACGATACAGAACTGGGAAGGAGTGGCTGACACACCAGAAGGCTGTTCTGCCATTCAGTGAGACCTGGACAGGCTGGAGAGGAACCCAGTGAAGTCTACCAAAGACAAAATCAGAGTCCAGTACCTGGTTAGGAGCAACTCCATGCACCCGTAAAGGCTGGGGGCTGACCTGCTGGAAAGCAGTTCTGTGGAGAAGAACTAGGGGGCCTGGTGGACGAGATGTCTGTGAGCCAGAAGTGTTCCCAGGTGGCCAAGAAGACCAATTTTTTCTGGGCTGCATTAGGAAGAGCACTGCCAGCAGGTCGAGGGAGGTGATTTTGCCCCTGTACTCAGCCCTGGTGAGGCCACATTAGGAGTGCTGTGTCCAGTTCTGGGCTCCTCACTCCAAGAAAAGGAACTGTGGCAGAGGGCCCAGCAGAGGGTTCTGAAGATTATTAGGGGACTGGAGCATCTTCCTCAGGCTGAGGGAGTTGGGCCTTTTTCGCCTGGAGAAGAGACAACTGAGAGGAAATCTTATCAATGCATATAAATGTCTTACCGGCAGACGTCAAGAGGATGGAACCAAATTCTCTTTGGTGGTGCCCCGTGACAAGACAAGGGGAAACAGGCACAAAATGAAACACTGGAAGTGTTATCTGAATATGAGGAAAAGTTTTTTACTGTGAGAGTAACAGACATGTTCTCACGGAACATGCTGCCCAGAATGGTTGTGGATTCTGCTCCTCTGGAGACATTCAAAACCAGCCTGGACACAATCCTGTGGAACCTGCTGTAGCAGGGAAGCTGAAATAGTTGATCACCAGAAGCTCCTTCCCATCCCAACCAGTCTGTATGAATCTGTGTAAAATACATGACAAAAAAAGAAGTGTGTATACCTGAAACAAGGTCCTTGGGTACAGGTCTTACCTTAGGGTATTGCTTAAGGCACTCTCACTGGAATCAGAGATCAGGTGCTTGGCAACTCAAAGGACTGAGTCAATTATGTTAAAAAAAGGCAGTGGAACACTCATAAAGTGCATGTAACAGCTGCATGAAATGGCAATATGCTATTATTACAAGGAAAATAAAATGGATCATCATAAATGAAACACGCAGAGGATTGTTATCAGCAGAACAATTGTTATGTATTGAGCCATCAGAAACACCCACTTGGAAATCCTTAACAAAATGCTTAACATTTTATAAATAGAATTTCCAGGGAATTTAGAGATCAATACAACTGTCTAGCCACCTTCCACCTGTCTGGAACTGCCTTCCAATAAGAGTAAAAGAGGGAAACAATTTAAGTAGCTTTAAAGTGGAGCTTAATACATTTTTGAATGGATTATAGGAAGCAGGAAATGCCTGTTAGAGCAGAGGATAGGAATCAATGGCCTGGGAGGCCTTTCAGTATCATATCTTGTGCTCCAGAAACTTTCTTTGCTGCCTTTTCTCCAGTAAGCATAGATTCATCACAGAAGACAGGTTTTAACAAAACGCCCTGTTGTTAAGAAGTTGTTCTAGCTAATAGTGGTGTTTCATGAACATTTAATCTTCAAGTAATTCTCATATTAACCCTGTTGTAGTGAAGTAGGAATCCATACTTCATGATTCACTATTTATAATCAACAGCAGAAATGTCTAAAATCAATAGCCTACATGCAACAGGGCCTTACAGGGAATTAGGAGCAGCGTGAAAACAGCAGTTGCTCTTCAATATGCCTGTGCTAACTGAGGTCAGATGAAATTTAAACATTTTTTTTTCTTTGGTCACAACTAGAATTTACATATACACTCTCAGTAGCAAGGCCTATTAAAAGACAAATCATTTCTGGGGTTAAATCCGTGTTTATTCATCCGCCTTACATGCACCTCTAAGGAATATCTACATACAGAAAGAGGAGAAGAAGCTCTCAAGGTCAAGTGGGGATCCATGGGAATTCTTCCTATTCCAGCTGAAGAACAGGGAAAAAAACAATCAATGCAAATTCTTCTTGGCTGATGTGCCGCAAGTTTCTCATTATGATAATTAGTGACGCATGAACACTGTTAGACTTTGCTGCATGTTATATCCCTTAATGCTCACTATTTCCTGTAGTGCCCAGAGGCTCTAATAGGAACACTGAGCCAGTGCAGCACAGCTGGGAGGCTGACAGGGCTGCAGGAGGAGGAAATGCTGCTGCTGGTTTTATAAAGGGACCAAAGCATCTCTTGTTCCCTCCCTCTCCTCTAGTGGCTCCAGCTACTGAAATGGAGCGACAGAGCAAAATTATTACCCCTGTTGGGTTCAAGAGCTATGTGTACATGGTGCTGCACCTGGGGACTTCGATCTGTCCTTGGCATGGGAGTCCTCTCCTTGCACCGTCCGTAATCAATAAGCACTCATTCTTGAAAAAGACCTCATAAAGGATGTGAGGAGTAATGTGAAAAGTATTCTTTTTTTCTTATCTGATTCTAATTGTTTCAGTTGTCATTCAGAAGCAGGTCACCCACATGTAAATGTGGCCCTTGTTATATTGCCAGGGACAGAGGGACTTTGGACAATCTGCTGTGTAAAGGCTGATTGCACAAGTTTAAGCTGCCTGAGGGCTGCTTTAACTTATCTTACTGATTTTTCTGAAACTCGGGGAGAGAGAAGACTCTATACTACAACTGATTCATTTTATTTATCTTTTTTTTCTCTTTGCCCCTTCTGAACAGCCACCAAACCCTCTGTCTGTCATTGTTTGTTACCTATTAAAAGTATTTTACCATATTCACCAAAATACTTTTCTGAAATAATTGATGTATGCATCGTATAGGTTAGAGAAACTATGGATCAAATGCTTGGCTGAAGATTAGAAACCTGTTTTATCTTTTAGTCTTACTTAATTGAGACTTCACTTCTAAGCTTATGCTTGGTACTCCAATACAAGTGTTAGAAGTTAATCTTTTAAGTCTCACTATTCACCTAGTCTTTCCTTATGTCAGGGAGACAGAAGGCATCATCAAAGATTTATCTCATTCTGTAACAGACATTTAAGACATTTCAGATAAACGATGCTCATGAGGTTCCTTTTCGTTCTTGTAGGTCTAGGCTCAACAGGTTACTATGTCTAATGTTAAAATGTGTAGGATAGACAGTATAAAGAAGTGAAATGTGATTTACATGCTTCACCAATTAAGGGTGAAATAAAATGCTGGAATTTAAAGGAAAGATTTGCCTAGATGCTGTCAACCACAAGCAGATGGTTGGCAATTTAATGTAAATGTAATATAAAGAAATAGTACCCAAAAATATTGGTGTGTAGCATGTGCAAATTGTGTTTCAGCAGATAGACATAATGAGTCAGTAATAAGAAATTATGTATCTGATAAAATGGTCAGCTTAATATATGAAATAAGGCAGAATGAGATTTTTTGTACATAAAAATTCCTATTTCTAGAATTAAATGCTCCTGAAATGATGGAATAAATGTTATCAGAATGTTGGTTGCACAGCTACTCTTTCTGCTATTTTAAACTATGAAAAAAAACCCCAAACAAAGCAACCAAACAAACCAAGATAAACCCCACAAAAAAAGCCCTACAAGCCCAAACACACCAAATAAACAAATATCTGGTATTACATAGTTAACACTTTGTGTATTTAAAATGTACTCATTTTATCATCCCATGTCTTGATGCTGTATCAGTTCAAAACTAATCATTCAAGTCCAGAAAATCCTCTTTGAAATGTGCATGCCACATGGTAAACTTATCTGAACATATTTAATGAAGAAAAATGTTCAATTTTGAATGTACACTATGAAGTTGGAGGATTTTTCTATGTTATATAATAGCTTAAAAATGTACCTTAACACTTCTATCTGATTAGTATGAATGATTCAATAAAAACACCTTAACTGCATAGAAACTGGAGATGATATAGCCTAACCCAGCTGTCATGCAATTTATAAATACAGAAGCAACTACCCACATCTGTTCTCCTATTTTCTTTTTTCAATTTAAGAGGGAAATTGACCTTACAATCTTCAACGTGACTTCAGGTCATTGTTATTAGTGATGAGAAAATGCTGTGCTCTTCTTTTGACTGAGTCTGGCAAACCTCCCAGATATTTTACAATCACAGTATAAAAGCTCTGAAATGCTCTACAGTATTTTATTTTTTTCAGGTTTAGGCACTTGTTGTAGTAGCCTGTACAGCTGGCAAATAAAAATCATTTTTGCAGGAAGTCTGTGGGCTTTTTTTCTTTTAAAATGATGCTTCTCCTTTGAAATCCTGAATTCTAAAAGAACTTGGCTGGAATGAATAAGTTGCTAGGTGTTCCTTTTAGGCAAAGCAGTTAGTAATTTCCATTTAGGGATCGTGGGTAAGGGAACAGTATTATTATTTTTCAAGTTTCAGGAAGAACAAATATTTGTGTGTAAAATTAGAGCTGACTTGAGGCTCATTCTCAAGAAAGCACAGATCCACAAACACAGAATTATGAAAATTTTTATTCTCCCTGCATGAAGGAAGGAGAAAATCCAGGTTTTTGCAGTATAATTCCCATTAACGACAGTATTATTCTTGCATAATCCCATTTATTTTTTTGATGTCTAAGTTAAAAAATCAACAGCTTAAGTACCCCAGTAAAAGAAATTTATCATAATTCAGCAGCATCCAACAGATCTCCATAGGAACTTGTTTTACTTCTTATCTTCTATCTGCAGGAATTCGGGATCCATGCGTAAGTCTTGATGTTTAATATAATAACTAGCACACTATAAGAACTAAAATAAAAATTGATGAATATATTTACATTCAGATGGGATACAAGGATGCTGCTCCTGGGGGCTATGTTCTTATCTCCACTTTTTTAAACTGTTCTGTTTCACATGGTATTCAGGGAGAAAGATGTTCTTCCTGTGTTAGGTGGTTAATATAGTGTGCACACATGATTTTTGAACTGGGACTGGGATTGAGGTTTCCACTTTTTCTCAACACTTAGGCAAAAGAATCGTACTTAGAAACTTTCTGGGGTAAAATGAATGTTTAACAATCCTTAAAGAAGACAAACAACCATTGAAAGAAAAAGACACTCTTTATCTTTCCAGTAAAACAGATTGTTGTTCAATGAGCAATTCTGATAAATTTGAGCAGAAATAGTAAAATAAATTTTCATTCAGCAATAAAGATCAGAAATTTAACAATGCAAAACCAAAACCTGATTGATTTTTTCATTCTTTTTTTCTGTTGTTGTTGTTGTTAAGCAAATATGTCATCTAAACTGGTTATTTTACAAAGTTTTGGCAATTTCTTTAGAAAACAACATAAGCTCCTTCAGATGTCACGGCATTCCTGCATTTGTCCCTCAAGGAAGAGGGAAGAAGAGTAAGACATACTGTATATATTGAGGAAAGCAGATTCATTTGCCATAGGCAAAATTTTATGGCTCTTTAACCAACCTCCTTGGAGAAAGGCTGGATAAAGAGATAGGCTTTGTGGCACAATTTTAAGACTTAGAAAATTCAGTGCTGTTGAGCTCTAAGGGTAGCAAGACCAAGGATTCTTTGTTGAAAACAATCTGCAAAGAGTCATCACAACTAGTCATCTCCCATTATAAAATAAGATAGCCACCTATCTAAAATATGGAGTTAATACAAGGAAGCAGAAAATTTCATGGTGTCATCCAGGAACTTAATCATATAAGCTCAGGCGGAGGTGGGAGAAAGAATATTTATTACCCAGTTATTTACCAGGAAAGTTTTATTATAATCATGAAATGTAGTAGTAATGTAGCAGTATAGACAGCCCCTTAAAATTTAAAAGATCTTAACATTCTAGAAAAAGGGTTTGTTTTGTAAAATGAATAGATGACTGAATATGCACTGCACAGTACCTTTATTACTTTTCCCACCATTAGCTGTCACTTGGTAACCTTGCTGTTAAAAAAAGGTCTGACTTAAGCTCTACTTCAGTTTAACTGCTGAAGCAATTCTTCTAATTGACTGTCTGCAGGTAATTTTTTGTTTGTTTGGTTGGTTTTTTTGTCCGTCTATAGTGAAACGATTGTTTTCTACAGAAAGAAGAAACAAGCAGTTCTACGCAGAATTAAATATTTGTGGTACTAAGGTAATGTCATAAGGTAGAGAATACAGTCCTGGTACAACAGCACAGGGCTTGAGAAATGGGGACACAGGATCTGGCATAGGGATGGGCATGAGATGACAGGGGATGGGTCACAGGATGGCACTTAAGACCCCATGGTAATAACTCACTCATGGTCGATTACAGAAATGCAGATCTGGGAAAAACTAGTTTTAGGGATAAAAAAAGTAAAGAAATAGGATCTACCTATATGTTAAAAGTACCACATAAGTAAATTTGGAAGTAAGGTGGAGATGCAGTCCAACAAAAAAACATGCAGAGGTGTAAAAAAAGTTAGCAAATACAAAAATGACCCTAAGTGAACCATAAAGTGAAGAAGAAGAAACCATCAACATAAATATCATATTGCTTCCACTGAAGGACTCCAGATGCTGACAGTTTACCATAACAATGCCCCCACACATCCCCTAAGAAATTAAATGGGAAGTGTGAAGTAGAAGGAGGCAAAGTAACACGTTAAAAGCGTCAGAACCAGACCTGTTCCATATGGTCTTCATTGTGCTACGACTGTTTTGGATAACCAGTTTGAATATTCAGAGTCAGAAATGTTTCCAAAATGCTTTAGTTGCATACTAATTTTTCCTTTCAGCATTCTTGGACCGGGAAGCAATGGGAAAAAACCCACACAACATAAAAATTATGATATCACTTAACATTTTTCACAGAGTCATAGATATGTAATTTTAAATTGTTTGGCTGCAGAAAGCTGGTTGCTTGGGCAACACAATGGATTTGAAATTTAGATTCCTTGATTCTGCAACAAATATTCTGTGTAATCCAAGAATAGTCACAAGTACTTCATTGTCCATCTGTTAACTTTATTTCATTCCACCTTTGGTATTTTTTTTTCCTTCAGATCTATGGCAGTGGGGTTTTTGTTTGTTTGGGGAGATGTGTGCATGTGTTTTTGTTTGTTTCTTTCTTTCTTTAGTTTTGTTTTCTGTGGGTTTGGCTTTTTTTTTTTTTTTTTTGGGTATGAGACTAATCAGGAGGACGATTTACTGTTGATTAGCTTTGGAAAGTGCACAGGAGAAGAGTAGATATCTGATTATCATCAGGTGTTCCAGCAATACCACTAAACATCCTATTCAGCAACCATTCTTAAATATTTTTGCTAGTGAACAAAGTTATTGAAAGTCAGGGTTTGAAGGCAACACCTATATTTTTCTTACATCTTCCCTGACAAGGATCTGCTTTGCCTTGAATCTAGACATGAGGTTGATATTTCAATAATGATGGCAACAGTGAACTAATTATGATAAAATTTGCAACTAAAGTATTTAATACTGAACTATACTAGGACAAAGAAGCAGGTTCTTAAAACAAATTAAGGAAAATAATGGTTCTTACTTTAACAAAATCTTCTAAGAAAATCAAAAGAATAAAAGGTGTATTTTTATAATGCAGGTGTTAAATAGAATTTTTATAGCATTTGAGATAATTGATGTCCACTTTTTATTACCAAAAAGAAAATCAAATGCAATATGTTCAAAGGAACTAGAATGAAGGATCCATCATTAAGCGAATGAGACACTTTGATTATCCATGGGTCATTAGTTCAATATGCTTTAATGGCTCCTAAAGAGCTGTTGCACATTCGGAGAGTACTTACTGACTGCCTTAGCTTATAAATGCATCAATACAGAAGAAAAAAATATCAATATCAGAAAATCATCTTGGTAGGTCTATAGCTGATTCAGAATATTTATATCCACTTTTCATTTATTATAGTCATAAAATACCTATGTTTTATTCATGGCACCAGCTATTGGTCATAGTGACGTGACACAATCATTGTTTGAAATTGTTACTCTTTCTACATTTTTGGAAATTTATACCACATAAAATCCAAGTTGTCAACTTGCAGAAATTATATTGGCTCTTTTAATGTGCATGTTAGGTGGATTTTAAATGGCCGTGTGTAAGAAAATAGTCCAGAAAATTCCTGCTCACTAACCTGGGACCATTTAGGAGTCTGCTTTTCAGCATTTTAGAGGTGTCCCTCCATTTTCGGTGGGAGATTACTTAGACACTAGCATTGATACCATGGGCAATACAAGCCAATTTTTTTCTGTAATCTTGTGTTGCTTCATGTGAATGTGGAACATATTTCAATCTGGAGTTTCACTCTACTTTATTAACATTTTCTTTTTCATGTGTTCTGACCAACCCCCAGTTCATTCTTCTGCCGTTATTGCACTATGTACATACAAGCTCACTGAAATGTCTTTTTTTTTTTTTCTTTCCATTTGCTTTTATGTCCATTCCTGCCCTAAAAATTATTAAATAGGATATCTCAGGACAGAAAACACCTTAGTTGGGGAAAACATGCATAGCTGCATGCCTTAATGATATAAAAAAGATAACATTAGCATATTTCCCAAGTGAAATAAGGCAGCAATTGCACACTGGAGTGGTGAAAATCTTTTCATGGGATCATATGATTGAATTTTGAAGGGGCCTCAAGAAGCCATTTATTTCAACCTCATGCTTGGATCAGGATCAGCTCTTAGACCAAACAAAGTTATTCAAAACTTTGCCTAGCTGAGCCTTGAAGATCTCCAAGAATGGATGCATGACTTCTTTGGACAACCTGTTTCCCCATTTGACTGTCTTCATCATGAAAAAGCTTTCCCTGACATGCAGCCTGAACCTCTCTTGTTTCAAATTATGCCCACTCTCTCTTGTCCTCTTATCCTGCACAGCTGTGAAGCACCTGGCTTCATCCTCTTCATTAACTTCCTCACAAGAAAGGGAGGAATGATGTTAGCTCTCCCCAAAGCCACCACTTCTCCAGGAGGCATCAGCACAGTTCCCTCAGCCTATATTATTTTGATACTATTAACTAAATTTTTAAAATTTGTAAATACATTCAGTAAACCTTCCTTTTAAAATCATTGGATTAACATGCAACAGCCTTAGGCTTAGATTCAACAAATGATTTATGAGCTTACCTGCTGTGAAAGCTATTACCATCTAATGTTAGCAGTTAGAAGTTGAAAGCATAAATATTTTGTTGGATCTGGGCCATGGCATTTTCCGTGCTTGTTCTCACTTTGCCCTTAGTCATACATCTATCCAATTACAGTTAATTTTATATTATACCCTGTTCATGCAATCTTTTTCCCATATGTCCTTTTTATTCCTACCAAGTAATGCACTGGCTCCTGAAAGCATGTGTAGCCTCAATCAGCAATACATGATTTGGCCTCAGCATAATAGGCACCCACAGGATATCTATAAATTCCTTATTATGTCTCTTCTCTCCAAGTTCTGCCAACTTCTTCCTGTTCTTCTTCAGCAATTCATCAGCTTCTTGTTGCAGTCTCAAAGGAGGTATCATTTCAATACTTTTTTATCATTATCACTTCTCCAAGCCTCTTGTCTGTTACCCCTAAGACTGTTTTCTTCAAACCTATCAGTCACGGAGCCATTATTCCTTCTGCTTTCTACCTCTCTAGCCATCACTAGACCTAGTTGGTTTCTCAATCCTGGATCTTCTTATACAGATTTCTCTAGGGCAGCTTATCAGAAATCAGCAAGAATAAATGGCCTACATCAAGTCATCTTCTATGGCTGTCAAGTGTCATGGCCTTTCAAGAAGTGCCCTTTATGTCCCTCCTGTTTCCTGCTGGAGAAAAGGAACTTAATGGCTCCACTTATTCGCCGGACAAGAAAAAGAGATTGTCTGCAATAGCAGTGTGCAGCTGTTGTGAGCAGAACCCTACCTTCTCTTTCCTCACAACTGAAATGAAGGTGGTACTAGTTGGAAGAGGCAAGATAGAAATGTGATTGATATAGTATACAGTATAAATATCCTGGATTAATATGGTAAAGAAAGGGGGGAGGATAGAGGAGGAAAAGGTTATGGCTTTGTGTGTTAGTTTGTTTGTTTTAAGCATGGAGGTTTTTGTAATTGGACAATGTACTTTTTATGTCTGAATGTGAAAACACATTATAGTATCAGCAGCACATCCTCCCTTTTTGGTATTAAAGCTGACTTCCTTTATCTCCCTGCAGGCCTGCACAGTCCAAAATCTGAACCTTCTCTTTCAGTTTTTACTTGCTTGTAACTTCTCTGTTCTGACACAGAAGAGGAAATTGTCCACGTTACTCTAGGTATCAGCTGAATCGATGTAGTAGTCCATCTCCTACTACTCTGTACTGGTTGCTAATTACCACACTGAAGTTAGACGTGTGTGCCTTGGGATAGCTAGCCTTTTTCTCTTTCCCAATAAAATACATAACAGTTGCTATCTGTGGCAGGAAAGATTATGAGTTTCTCATTTCCCTTAATTTATGCCAGGGTTTGTCTGCACACAAAGAAAGACCAGATCCATGAAGTAATTACATGCCCTCTTGCCCAGGTATTTAGGAGGAACTGAGAAAGAACCAGAGATGGGAAGGATCCTCACTATCCCTAACTGGAAGACATATTTTTGTCTTAGGTTACAATGTCAGATGTAACCAAAAGTATGTATTCTATCACCATCTGTTAAAACCAGGTGAGGCAGTGTTCTTTGTCTCTTCCATGACACATCCCTGATAACTCCCTCAAGGGAGATATCTTCTGTTAATGGGCCATCCAGCCTCACTGCATGACTCGTAAAATTGCATCATCAAATTGTGAGATGCTCCGCCCAGGGGGAGGAACCAAGTGTTCCCACCTGGATATAATCCGGGGTTTGGAACAGCACAGTCAGACCTTAGCTACTGGATTCCTGAAGGACCAGAGCTACCGCTGGATGTTCAGGTGAAGACCAGACCCTTCTACAGGATCACCACTTTGATAGAACAATATCTATCACTTCAAAGAGGACTGCAGCCACCCCTTAATTGGACTGCTACCACCACCCTGCCTGACAGGGTGACAGGTCGTATCCTCACTCTGTCAGGTTAAGCCAGTGTTTCTGTATTATTGCCTTGTTATATATACTAGTAAAGAACTGTTATTCCCATTTCTCATATCTTTGCCTGAAAGCCCCTTAATTTCAAAATTATAATAATTCGGAGGGAAGGGGGTTATGTTTTCCATTCCAAAGGAGGCTTCTGTTTTTCTGAGCAGACACCTGTCTTTCAAACCAAGATAATTTTGCACTAGCAAAGATA
The DNA here is from genome assembly GCA_013397055.1 of Pachycephala philippinensis. NCBI lineage: Eukaryota > Metazoa > Chordata > Aves > Passeriformes > Pachycephala > Pachycephala philippinensis. The sequence goes on along the minus strand of VWZT01014689.1, from coordinate 91,223 downwards.
TAATTTCAGTTAAATTCTCCTTAGAAAAATGTGGAGACAAGGCAGAGTAATAAGGTATTATATATGAAAAGAGCACAGGTTCAATTCACAAGCTAGCTTTCCAAGTTTTTCACTCATTTTTCCCAGTATATTTTTCATTTAATTTCAAAACACTTAATTAAAAGTGCATGCTTTTGTCACTCTGGCCTGTGTTTTCATGCAGGCTTTGTATGGTACAGTTGATACCAGCCCAGTGTGAACTGCTGTTGGGTCTACTAAAGAGACACAGTGTAGTGCGATGATGTTTGTTTCTGCTGAGATTTAATGGCTATTTGACTTGGCAGCTGCTTTCTAAGACATGGTTCTCACAGGGGATGTCTCCATTTCAGCAGCCACTCTATAGGTTTCCTCTCTGGTACCGAGTGTCAAACATCTGCTCGCCTCTTATCTTTCCCTTCCAATTTTCCCTGTCTCTGGCATAGTTTACTGCGGGACAGAAATGTCCTATTTACCCCTTCAGGATTGTGACAGCAGTTTTTTGTTGCTTAGGTCCACTATGAACAGGAATTTTAGATATTTCAGAAAACGTGGGGAACTACCGTGACATGCACTTTCCATCTTTGCCACTGTTGCATTCCTACTATTGCATTCCCCTCCACAATGATCCTTCAAGTGCCAGGAGTGATCTTGACACTGCCACAGGCACCATCACCTGCTGAAGGGATGAGTCAGCTCCAATATTCTAATAGTACTTATTTTTGTACCCATTTGGCTGCATTTTCACTCCAGTTCACTTTCCCATTTCCTAGCACTGCATTGCTCTACTCTAATTCTGCCCTCCTTCCCTATACAGCTTATTAAAATGGAGCCCAGGACAATAAGTTGTGTGTTTAGTTTTTAATTTTTGCTAGCTCAACAGAGAATTTAATAGAAAGGGATTGTCAACTTAAACTTCTATTTCTTTTCTCCAAGGGTCTGTCTGCAGGATCCAATTAAAATTTTGCATTACTTGGTCCCTACCTTGTTACTGATAATTTTCTCTCAACTTCTCTACCCTATTTTTGAGAAGGAATTTCATTCAATATACCTTAACTTTTGTGAGCAAACCTCTACATGGAAAAATGTCTGTGTACTTTATGAAGAGAAAAATAGGTTCAGCTGTATGTGGAGATTTTAGTTTCATGTTTATTCAGGAGTTATTACAATTGCTTTCATAGCCCCTGCTTAATCTCCTTTTCAGCCAATTAAGTCATCAAAAGAATCTGTAAAGAAATTAAATACTGTACTTGCTTGCAATTTATGACAGTATTTGAGGGCTTGTACAAATATTTGTGACTCCATTACATCCTATTAGCAGAAAGAACTCTGTCCTCTACTAGTTAGGTTTAGGACTGGAATTTGGATCAATGGTTGTTGTCCTGTAAACCAGTATCTGTGAAGGCTCCCATCTTTGATAGGCTCAGGCATCTAAGCTTTCAGTGAAGCCTAACAGGCAGAATTCCAGATACTGAGTTATCACAAATAAAAAAACTGTATTCTGGAAAAAAAAAAAAAATCTGAGTAGGAGTTCAAGATACTTAAATGCTGCTATGCATGGTAAATCCAGTTATACAGTTTGACACAGACACTGGAGGTAATGGTGAAATGCTGAGCAGATGGCAGAAGAGGACATATGTGCCTAAGTGGGTTGTGCAGAAGGGGTTTAAGAAGTGTGTCATGGGCCAAGAGTTGATTTGAGAATAGTGGGGCATCATGCTGGCTTATTGTTTCTTAATGTCAAATTATAGTCTTGACTGATGGATGCAGCAACACCTTCCAGTGTTTGGCATTTATTTTGCTGACATTTCAGTGTGTAGATACAGACAACTTTTCTTAGATCTAGTGTGCTGTCTAAACTTTTGATGAGAAATGTCACAAATCTTCAGAAGAGTTCAGGAAAGGACCCCAGATATTCTAAAGGAATCCACTTCAGCTGAATCATTTTGAGACACAACCTATTGGCTCTGTAGGAAAAAAAAGGAAAAAACATACACTCTTTTATGCTTTTTTTTAGATTTCTTCCTTTTCTGTATTGGGTTCTCCTCCTGAAGAGTAAAAGAGGTGCCAGGCCTCTCTAGTGACTGGTAACTCTTGCTCTCTGGCTTTCATGGGAAAGAGTTGGTGGAGAGTCCTTAACAAAATTCTGACGTTTCAAGTAGAGAAATTATAGTCTAGGAAAAGAATGCAATGGAGCTATTCTTCTGCTAACTAACCAGAGCTGGGGTAAAAAACAGTATTTAGATAATTACTGCTTTAATTTTATGTCAGAAATTATATTCAATATTTTGTATGTTAAATTCATATGCATTTTTCTTGGATCGGGTCAAAGAGAAATTTACAGAGACTACTATTTGTTGGAGAAGTCTCTAAATGAAGACATGAAGAATGGTCACCATGACTACGAAAGGAAAGCATTTCCCAGATATTTTGGCTTCCTCTTTGATTGTGGAGGAAGATGAGTATTAGAATAAATGCCGATGTGATATTAATCACAAGAAAAAGGATACACACAGGGACTGAACTCATCTGTAGAATTTGCATGTACTTTTAAAACTCAATTTTTTAATCTATTCTTTGCTGAAGACAGCATAGCAAAAGGGTTGATTCACTAACACTTTAAACTTGCTGGAAATGCTTTACAGCATCTTGCACTGTGCTTGTCCAGAGACAAGGACTAATTTTGAATGTAACTGGAGTCCTCTATAGTGTTTTTAGAGGTCAGCACATGGAATTTTTCTCTTTTATCTGATGAAGATGACACAGGCACGATACTTACAACAAAGTCTGTGGGTAGATCTGCCAATATCTGCTGGAGAAAGAATCTCAGCACAGAACCAGACAACAGGGAAATGCCTGTCTGTACTTTTTCTGGCCAGATTGCATGTAAGATTCACATAAACACAGCATACAGATAAGGCAAGGGACACACACTTACTGCAGAAGTTGGTTTGTCTATTGACGTTGCCTCTGTAGCAGTCTCATCCTGACCGTATGCCAGATAGCTCCTGGCAGATGCTCAGCTCAGTGAGCCTACATTGCTTAGCAGCTACAGTTTAGCAAATCCTTGTAAGAGACAGAGTCAGACTGTGAAGCTATTGGTTCAGAAGGGCTCTAGCTTCAGAGGTAGGTGATGATTCCATTAAGAAAGAAAACGACAGCTACAGGTTCAAACAAGAAAAGCCAGTCTTGTGTAAACCATGCTGATCTTTGGCACGAGAGACAACTAATTAATCCCAAATGATGGTATGGCAATCAAATATATGATCCCAAAGGGAATTCTAAAGGTTGTCTTTCAGAAGGGGAAGCAAGATCTCTAAAAATGCTCAGATGCTCCTAAACCTTAGCTACACTGCAGGAATATTGCATGTTACAAATCAGATTTTGAAAAGTGATACAAAGTCTTATAATGTGGAGCTCTTGGTTCCAGTTGCTGTATGTGTAACACATGGGTTATAATAAATTGTTAGTATACGGCACAGCATAATTGTCCTGGTTGTGGGTATTCTATACCATCTCCCATCATTTCTGGGAATGGGGGAAGGGCTCTCTTCGGGACCAGGATATTGTTGGGCTCCAAAGTGAGCATTTGCATGTGAATCACTTGCCTCTCCTGTACACTTTTGTTGCAATAGTGTTGCTGTTATTGTCCCTTTTCTTACCTCACTGCTGTTTATAATAAATTGTTCTTACTTCAACAGGTGGTCTTTACCTTTCCCGTCTCCAATTCCCCTCTCCACCCCACTGCAGGGGGAAGGGGAGGAGCAGGGTGAAGTGAGCAAGCAGCACATGGTTTGGAGTGGTTTCAGTGGGAACACCAAACTGGAGAATCTCATTCCTAAACCATCACAATATTTTTACACACAGTTCAGGATTTTTTTGAAGAAGACAGCTGATTTTTGGCAATGATGCCAGGCTGTTCTGCAGGATGTCAATTACTGTTTTTGGAAACTTCCACTGATAGAAATTCCATAATATTCCAAGACAGGTTTCACCCTCTGTACAGTTCAAAAGTTGTGCCTAAACTAAATATGGCTTTCTATAATTTAGGAGCAGTATTTCTTGTCTTTGCTACACAGACAAGGATTTTATCCTTCATTTTCAATCTTTCCTATATTTCGGGACTGAGTTTTTTTGGTATGACAAGTTTCCCTAGATTCTTCTTTTCTTATACATTTGCTCAGTCCTGATGAGGTAGCCAAATGGAGTCTTTACATGCTGTCAGGGTGGAATTCTTCTCAACTGCATAAACCTAAATGTGTCTGTCACGTCTCTGACACACACTCACACACACAGCTGAGATGCTGTATTTATAGACAATACAAAGTCATGGCAATCCATAAGAGTCACTGGAAATGTAAGGCCTGATTTAGCTGCCCACACATTAGTGCCTAATGTCATCTGAAACACCCTATGTGTCCGAAAGATCCAGATGGGACTGCCAGGTGTGACACAACAGCAGTGTGAAACCTGGGCATTCTTGAAGCGGGATCTGGATGTCACTGAGTCCAGCCCAGTGTAGCTGTTCATTTGACAGTGTGTATATGCTGAATTTCAGGTGAGCTGAGCAGCCCTCTGGGCTCCACTGCCTGCAGTTATTTAAGACTCTGTTCCCTTGCCCACACACACAGATGCCAAGGGCCATTTGAGATGCTGTAGCAAACCCTAGCCACACAGATGTGACCTCAGGATATGACACAGGCCAATGGTGACATGTTTTTTGGGAGGGCAGGCACCATACTATAGGGTATATCAAACTGTGCTAGACACCCATTATGAGTAGCTAAGCCATACAGGTACTTTGGTGTTTTTGAGCAGCACTGCTGTTTAGCTCATTGATTTCAATGTTGTATATGTGATCATTTATATCTACTTTAAAGTGTTATTTTGCTCTTGTCCTACTTTGAATTGCACTCTATTTGCTTTTTACTATTTTCTCCTCTTCAAATCATTTTGAATTCCAGCTCTGTGCCTCAATGTGCTTTGATCTGTTCTGAGTTTGGTATAATTTGCAAATTTAATAAACATTGCCTCTATTTCACTGTCCATATAATTAATGAAAATATTAAATTATGCCAGTTTCAGAACAGATTTCTTTGGAACACCACTTGGCACAACCTTCTGTATTGACTCCACCGCACCACAGTACCTATTTTTCAGTATGAATCTCTAGCTAATTGTACATGCAACTCACAATATTTTGATATAGATTAATTTTCACTAATTTTTAGTGAGAATATGATGTGTGGCAGTGTCGCACACACTACTTACTTTATGGTATATGATAACAAATCTTTTTTCTCCCTTGCTACAGATTGAAGTTTCTTTGAAATTGCATAATTAGCTCTTAAATCTGTTTTGGCTGCTACTTAGCCTCTTGGTCTCTTCTGTATCCTTACCAACAGACAGTCTGTCCCAGAAGTTTTCTGAGTCTGAAAATATAATGACAGCCCTATGACATTCTGGATATTTCTTCTTCTAGGTAATCTTTGTATTTGTCCTGTTAATAATCTGGAAACTTAACTGTCCTGCACTAATATTTTTTATTGCTTCATCAAGTTGAAGTCTCTCAGCTTAAATTTCACCAGGTCTAGATGAATAATTTACACACTAGGAGGATATGACTTTAATTTCTCAAATATTTGAACTTCATTTGAGTGTTGGTTTGTTGGGTTTTTTTTAGATAAGGGGCTTTTAGAAGGCTTTTTTGTTTGTTTTTCCCAGTGTAAAAACTATCATTGCACAAATAACAAGCAAAGACTAAAATAAGTCTGAAAGGATGGTTTATGATTTATCCTTAATTATTTTTTGACAGATGTTTATAAACTTGATAAACAGTATTAATATTGTTAACATGAATAATGTTTGGTTTCAAACATAAAACAAGGGTCCTTATATACTACAAGAGAGGTATTGGAGGAAATAACTAACCTGCTAAAAGTATTCTCTGTAGCAACCATCTAAAATAACGAGCTTGTATATAGTAAGAAGCATTGCATACATAACACTAAAGTAATGTTAAGGCTGGGCCAGGCTTCCTATAGTTTTTGTAGAACAAAGAGACAAAGCACAAGAAGAAACTAAGACAGAAATGGCAAGCTGTAATAAAATGGTTTTATCAAAACAGAGCTGTCTGGTGCATACCAGATTCTCCTAAAGATGAAATACAAATAAACAAACAACTGCAGATAACACTACATTATCTAAGCAGACTGGAAAACAAACTGTTGTATGGCCTGGACAGTCTGTTATACAGACTCAAGGCAGATCATAAACAAAAACAAGCTTCTGCAATTTCAAAGGAAAAGCTGAGCCATGATTATATATGCTTTAGAATTTCAATATGCAGGGAACAAGAAATAGCTTATTAACTCTTGCTGCATAAATACCTCGGGAAGCATCTTGATAAAAAGAAATCCTTCTGTCCCACTTGGATATGAATTAAAAGAAAAGAAATTCAAACAAACTTTCTACTGCATATAAGTATTGGGTAATTTGAAAATGCTGCCTTTCCAAGTGAACCTTGGCAAACTGATGTCATAGAGATATTCCTTTCATAAGGAAGGAATCACCCACAGGTGATTTTAGTTCAGGAGTGAACCAAAGGATTTTCATATTATATTGTCAGAAACAAGCTGCTGAAGTTACTCCAAAACTTCTGGGTAAATGCAACAGACTGTACATAAATTACCATAAGGTGTTGGAAGAGCTTGTTTCCCATTCTGTATGAGCCCTATCTGTTATAATATTTAAGATCTTATGCAGATAACCTACGCAGTGTGTCTCAAGTTTTTAATCTCTTGGGAAAAAGGGAAGAAAAATATGTGTAATTTTGTCCTGAATGAAATCTGAAATACATATCTGAATGGCAAGGTACTGTGAATATTAAGGGAATTGGAAAACTCACTGGAAAGTTCACCAAATGAATTTTTTCAGTGAATAATATCAAGGAACTTCTATTTTTGCACCTATGTGATCATTTGGTTATTTTACATTAAGTGCTTTTGAGAGAGTTGTTTTTGAACTTGAAACTCTATAAATTATTTAAAAGTTCCATTAAGAAACTTTCTACTCTTTGCATGGTTTATTTGGTTTTAAGGCATAGAGGCTATAACCAGTACCCAGAATATTTTCATCTCAGTTTATTTCTTTATAACACATTCTGTCATTTGAGTAGTAACATAGGTGGGGAAAAAAGAGTGTGAGAAAGTTTTAATAATGAGAGCCTCAGTTCCCAAGCTTTCCAGTCATTTATGACAAAATGATGAGGAAAAGATAGAAACCCAGCTCATGGAAGAGAGGGAGAAAACCAGAAGGATGTAAAGCTAAACTGATTCCTTGTCCTTTAAAAACATGTAGTTGGGAAAATTTTTGTTTAAAAAACAAACAAACAAAATATCTAGTTTCTAGTCCATTGTTAAATATTAAAATATTTGTAGAAGAGAGCTGTTGTTCTTCACCTTGCCCTATTACTGAGATTAGAAAATTTATTCAACTGCTGTAACATAGTCCTAATATAAACCTGTGCTCTAAGAGAGAATGAAGGTATGTCAAGAATAATGTCTTTCAGATAATGTGTTATTTTTTGCAGCCCACAGAGAAAGAATCTTAGAAAAACATGTGTGCATTATTTAATATGAATGATTTAATATAAAGTATTATTTGTATGGTACAGTTATTATTGTTGTTTTATAATTTTCTTTGGTTAACATAAAAACTGATTGTAAATCAAAAGAGGATTGAATAGTACATGTGTTTATGTCATCAGGGAATTTCAATAAAAAATTAGAATAATTTTAGTTTTAAGCACATGCTTTTTCTTTCATTTTTCTTTTTCTTAAATTGTTTTCCTGTGATATTTAGTGTCTGCATAAGGAACAAATGAAAAGAGTTTAATAGTATAGTGTCAACATATAGGAAAACAACTTTTAATATAATTGGCATTTAAGTAATTCAATAGCTGCTTATATGCCTATCTTCTTGATGGTTGAACTCTGCTGGACTTCTGATTGATGTTTTTTGATTGTTTTGATTAGCATAAACCTGGACTTGATTAACAAAGGTATACAAAGGAAGCACAATTTCCTGTTGGGGTTCAAGACTTACTGCACTAGAAAATTAGAATAAATGTAGCACCTTACAATATGAATTGGATTCATTAATATTTGATTTATTATTTCTTGGTACATTTTAGCACGATATGATAAATCCATCAATTAACCTTTGCTAGGCCTAATAGGCTTCATTTAAATTTTGTAACTTCATATTTGTCTTGAAATTGCATGCTCATAAATATGTTGAAGTTTGTGATTTATCTAAACAACCTGAAATTAATGTTTGCATAAGATACATGCTACAGTTAACTGATGAATTACCTTTATTTGGAATATGTATTTTATACTTTACTCAGTCTAGTGTTCACAGACCTTGCAGTGTTTTCACACTACCAAGGTTTATCTGCTTTATTTGACTGCTGACAAAGTATGGAATTTTAATCTGTTATTGTAGCAGTTTGAAATGAAGAGAAATTTGTGTCATACTTTTATTGCTGCCTAAGTTGCTGCCAGAAAATCTGATTGAAAGTACTGAGAAAGCAGCCATGAAGAGGAAAGTGCAAGCAGTCTTCCATTCTCTGTATTATGGCCTGACACGTATTAGATCAGTGTCTTTTTGTGCAACAGACAGTCTGCCATAATGAATACCAATTTCATGCATGTTACACACAGGCAAGTCTTATTGCTCACCTTTTTCCTACAGTTTTCTTAAAAATCGAACTGAATTATGAAGTCTACTTCAGTTGCCACATTCTTAACATGAAGTAAAAAAGGCGTTTTGCTCAAACCTTCCCTGGAAAAAGCTTGAATTTAGAAATATATTCCTTTGAAAAAATTAACAATTTCTTTCATGGAGAGGAAACTTAGGTGTGCAGATTGAAAAGCCTCCGCTTTGCACTACTAACAGGTCTCTGACTTGAATGATAAGGGGATCAGGACTTGCCAGCCTGCCACAGAGACACTTACCAAGCAATTTAGATGCAGCCTTACTTACTGAACTCCACATTAAATGTAGATAGATTTTTTTGCTCCATATATTTTGACTGCATGTTCTCCAGGCCGTGCACAGAAATATGACAAGCAATTCAGGTGCCTAACGTGGGTAACTGGTGTCTTTTTAGATGCCATACAGTGTATAAAACATTCACACAGGAGTGGCAGGTATGACACAGGGCCTAACAGTGACTCCCATCTTTTGGAGGGACGTCAACAGGCCAGATAAACTTTTTAGGGCGTCAGTAAGAGCATAGAGTACCTCTGTTCAGGCTCCTGTATCTCCTCACCCACGAAAAATATTAGATAACATTTTCACTTGGTAGATGTGACTGTTTCTGCTTTTCCTGGTTCTAACTACTTACATTTGTGATGATGTATTTGTTTGCTGTAGAGGTGATCATAGTGTCACATTAGGTCACACTGTGATCCCACTGTGATCTCCCTGTGATCAGTACTCAAACACAACGTGTAAGTGGACTTGCATTAACTCCAGTCCACATATTTTTATGTAGATTTGTCTATTGCCAAAGAATTTGAGTACGAGAATGGAAGAAACAGAATTCCCCCCCTCCCTGCCCCCGCTCCCAAGAAGAAAATAGAAAATATTTTGTAGCTAAGAGCCTTGCTGCTGAGGTAGAGCAGCTTTTTCCACAGAAATATTTTCATCCCAAGATGCTCAGTACACGGCACGAAAGTCTGATCTGAAGCTGATCTGGGCTAAGCTTTCTCCCCATGGTTTTAAATAGATGCATATTTATGGAGCTGTTCAGAAAAAGCAATATGTGTTGCACATATATTCTGATTCTCATGTTTCTCCTTGCAAAGGAGAAGTCCCAGTCTGACTCACTATGTTTTCCACATACTTTGCCTAAATGACACAGAATATATACAAGCATAGTAACTTGTATATATAAGCATAGTAACTGCTGACTTACTTTGCAAAACAAAGACTTTTAAATAGTTACCTAAACACCTTCTTAACAGACCATGAAACTACCTCTAGGAACCTAATTTTAACTTTTCTTGTCTGGTGATTATACCCATTCCTGTGTAACTCTATTGTTACTGAAGTGCAATGAAGTAAATATTTCTTTACAAATGTCTACTTTCCAACACAGGGTTGAAATCTGATGTTCAATAGGACCAGCTGCCAGACAACTTTATCTTCTGATCAAAGACGACTGTAAGTGCGTATCCCAGAGGAGCAGTACCCAGGAGGCCTGACCTCTAGGAACATTCCTGACGTCGGTCTGTCTGGTTACCTTGGCAAGTCGTTTCACCACCCTGTGCTTCAGTTTCTCCGTTTGTTAAACAAGGGACACACACTTTGTTGAAAGCTTTGACAAAGATTTTGTTATTCTGCAGACCAGCAGCATGTCAAGACTGGTCTTTCATGCACCAGAGAAAGGTACTAAGCATTTTTTTGATGATTATATCTGTACAGCCTGTTATATTGAAATTTGCAAGATTGCAAAATAATGGGGATCACTGTTTTTCTCTTTTACCCTGAAGGTGGTAAAAATAACTTAATTTTCTGCAGTGAGAGAAAAAGCAAAGCTAATTAACAGCAATGGTTATAAGTTTGACAGCTTGAAAGAGAACCTCAATTAAAAGGATAAATTAACTGGATTTCTAGAATTTGACTTGCAACATAACCTAATCAAAGAAAAACTGTGTGGAAATCCTACCTTTCAACACCAGTTCAGTTTTGAGATTTTTGCATGTTATCAACACAGCATTTTTATGCGGCTATTGCTTTTGTCATATTTATAAGAAATCTGAGAAAATCATGGTTTTATAAGGAGTGCAAGCCAAAAATGTTCATTGGCCCCAAATCCTTCCTGTTGTATGTGGCTTCTCCATAGCTACTTTTCATTTTACTGTTACGCAAGTTTTATGTAAAAGTCTAAATTTGAGACATAAAAGTTAAACAAATTAAAATTAAAACAATTTCTCTTTTAGCATTTTTTGTAAGTAATATAGCGAAATTTTCAAGGAAAAATAATCTGCACTGTTATCCTCAATGATGTGTTTAACTGTCTCACCCATAACTAAATTTAGATGTCACTGCTGAGATTGGTTATTCTAGCTCACAGTCACTGTGCAAAGGAGTGATTTTAGTATTGCCTTCACCTAACGTTTTAGCAGAAGCTTCCTCCACAGGACATGTAACCAGCTGCATTAAATTATAGTTTACACAGGATACAAATAATTCCTTCCTGACTGCAGCATGGTATCAGAGTATACCCTGCAAGGAGAGAGCTGATTAGCCTTGTCGTTATCTCATCTACTATCGTTAAAAATCTTACTAGTGGGTTTTAAATTATCTGTCTGTTCTTTTAAGACTTAGTTGAAACCAATTCTTTCATGATTTTCTGCAGTACTAATTATCTTTGCTAAGACTATTTGGTGTAGAAGCATATTTATAAAACAATGCATATTTGTCTTCTATTTTCTTTATATTATGATGTTGTGGTGTTTTAATATACTGCAAGACAAGCCAGATTACAGTAACTGGTTTTTTTCTTTTTTTTCACTTATGTTTTATGTTGTATCAATAACCTGATTCAGTTTCCTTTTCATATTCCTCGTTCCTTGACCAAATAATTTAACCATTTCCATAGTTTTATTACATGTAAATTCTTCTCTAGATCTCAGACACCTTTACTGAGCCTAGCTAGACCTATTTCACTCTCAAATGTGTCTTAATCTCTTAATATGTAAGCTAAACTAGTTTAGCATAAAGGGCATAATGATTTCTGAGTGGGTGTGGCAGGCCATGCAGTCAATGGTCTGTGAACTCAAGTTTCTCTAAGTAAACCACAAATAGTTGGGTCATAGAAGCTGTGAAATAAAACATTGGAACATCTGAATTGTAATAGTACTCTAATTGTATATTTTTTCCTTTCAGTAAGCCCACCTTGAGCTTTTCAAGTTTTACACTATTTCCTGTGAGGTCTCTAACAGAATTGTAGACATCTGCTGGTTCCATGATCTGCAAATAATAGATTTAAAGGTGAGTACTGGCTTGGTAGCTGCTAAAGCCTCCTTTCTTCAGTGCTCTTTGGAGAGGAGGGTAATTCAGAGCAAATACATTGTTTTGGGATAGTGAAATCAGTTGTACCTCGTCTAGCATTTAAAGATCAGCTTTATGGTTCTTGTGATCAGGTTTTTTGGGAGCATATAATGGACATGCAGAGTGACTTTTGTACCTAAAATGAGAGTTGGGTAATCTGAGGTCTCCTAACTCAGAAACCATGAACTGTCAGAAACCATCTGGGTCAGCTGCTGCCGGGGTTGTGCCGGTTCCTCTAGGCTTGATTCCCTCAATTGCTAGAGCATTTCTGCACACACCCAAGCCTGGGTACTTGGCATCCTCCAGCCAAAGAACCAGCTCTCTGGAGTTTTTCCTGTTTACAGATGTAGGCACAGACACTGTAAAGATGCACAGAGAAGCCTGTGGTATGTGTCTTCTTTAAAATAATATGAGGGAGAAAAAAACACAACAAACCAAGACCAGTCTCAGGATGTGTTTAGGCTGAGTTACCAAGCTGGTCTAGGTGTCTACCTTAGAATGTCATGAATTAGGATTTAAAAGTGCCCATTTCTTCCACAAGGCTAAATAAGGGAGCTTTTGAAGATCAATTAAGATAAATGTGTCTTCCTTTGACCAAATCAGTCCTATGTACTAGAGGCACATGTGGCTCACTAGAATTTTTTGGTATACATTCTGGTACTGTGTGTCTCAGGTAGCATAAGTAAATATATTAACTATATTTAGTCAAATTACAGATATGGGCATGCCCAAGAAATTTAGCAGAAGCCATTTTTTAAAAAGTAAAGAAAATGTAACCGTGGTGGTTGCTCCCATCTCCCATGTAATGGACTAATATTTTCTTCAGCCCAAATGCCTGTGAAAATGTATCCTCCAGCCATATGGGAAGTTTCCTCAGTATCAAACATAGGACAGTGCACCAGAAAGTGCTGGAAAAAGGAAGAGGTAAAAGTGATAAAATAATGCCACTCTGCAAAATGCAGAGACATTTTAAAAGCTTCATTGCACTAGATATGAAAAGTAACAGAATGACAACAATCATGAGTGATCACAGCATAAAGCTTTAAAACATGTCCTTATAGTACTGGGCTTATTTTTGAGTATTAAAGAAATAAAAAAAAAAATCCTGAGGCAGGATATAGAAATTAAAGAGAATACCATTTCCTAAACAGGCACTTTTAATAGGCCTCTATGTTATTCTTTTGCTCGTCACAGTATGGCAACTTCTGAAGAGGCTTCTAGGCCTTAGCATGAAAGTCATTTCCAGAAAGGAGAATGATAGATCCTACTCTTGTCCTGGCCTTTTGATTTTCTTTTGGTCAGCAGGTAGCTCACAAGTCGATTTTTGGACTGCCTCTCTAATGTTCCTGATGCTGATGTTCAACCATATAGGCAGAGCAGATGAATTTCAAGTACCTTGAAAATATAAATTGCAATTGAAAAATCTGGCCCTAAAGTGACATCTCAGCATGACAAAAATTATATTTCTGCCTTCCAAAAATAGTTGCATAATTAGTATGTCTGAATACTTTTCTGTGCAGGATTATAAAAGGAATGGGTTTTTTCTTGTTCAGTACTGAAGCTGGGAAGGTCTCACATAGATATTCAGCAATTTCAACTAATTTGCTCAGATTGTTTTTAAAAAAAAAAAAAAAGAGAAGGTATCAGTCTTGAGAAAAGATAGAAAAATTCTTTGAGGTGATTTAATTCTGTCTTCCCTAGCTTGTATGTTTGTATAGCAGTCTGTGCAAAATAAGAAATATTAAGGTAATAAAGTTCGTTATTGAAGTTGTACCACTGAAATGACAGTTGTAAGAATGAGAGAGGAAGAGAGAAAGAGAGGGAGAGACTTAGTGCTGTAATTATTATTACTAGTTAGACTGCCTTACATTCTGAGAGATTATAAAGAAACAAAGAAATAAATGATGTCTATAGAAATAATTACTACTAATTCATAAGAGGAGGAATTCACAAGGTGAAGACATTTATAAGGCTGATCTTCCACATTTTTCTTACAGACAACATACCAAGAAATCCCTTTCTACCATTTGCAAGGCTGCCAAATACTTTTTCTTTGCTCTTCTTTGGAACCATATTCATACTTGATGGACCACGTTTGGCTATCACAGTCTGCTTTGGGTAGTCTATGTATTCCAGAATATTTTCCAAACTAATTGTGCCACACTGCTCATTTGAAAGATTCACACTTTTTTTCAGATAATTTCATCTGACCCAGAGTGTCACAGCCTGCTAGTGAATTAAAACAGTACTTGACTGTTCTCTGGAAAAAAGGGATAAGTGCCTTGGAAATGCTCAAGTCTGAACTGCTAAGCCCTTGCTCTTTAAACTGAGGGAAAATGGCCACTGCTTTTTAGGAATGACCCTGGATCTCTTCTAACTTCCAAATACAGACCTCACATAAATGTCCCAGACTACACCATTCAAGGGACAATGTTCTCGCTTTCAATAGAAGAGATGATTGAATTCCAGAGCAGGGCTGAGTTCTGTGGATTCTTTTAATTCATTAGGATAGACAGAATTGCTGCTGATTCTCCCTACTGTTCAGCTCAATACTTTGTGAAAAACCAACAGACACCAACAGTTAGTTCTAAAGAATCATGTAAAAGAAATAAAGATCTTTCTCAAGGTATCAAAATTTTTCATGGTGCCATGGAGGCTGGGAGACTGCAAAAGGGGAACCTCCTTAGAGAGTTATACATTAAAGACTGTTGTCCAGTTCGAAATGTGAGTGAACTACGTTATTTGTGCAAATTTCTATTGAACTAAGAGTTCTGGGTGCCTTTGTTGAACTCAGGGACATGAGCTACTACTTTTGAACTAAATTCTAATATATGCTCTCTTCCTCTTGTCATTGTAAAGATGAGAGCAGAGAGGAGGAATTAGATATATATTTCTTCTTTTTGGAGTAGATGGTGTCACTGAAGTTAACTTCTCAGTCAAATTCTTGGTATATGAAGGCAAAAATTTAACAATATGCCACACAATGCAGTGACTCACCTCCTTTGCACTGCTTTAGTTCATCCTGAACATCCCTTCCAGACAGGCTAGGGATGTTCTCTGTTTTCATACATACGAAATCATCAGGAAGGGTTTTGTTTGTACTATTTTTTACTTTATTTTTCTTTTTTTTTTTTTTTTATTTTTCTTTTTGTTTGTTTGTTTTCCCAGTAAGAATGGAGTAGAGAAAAATAAGTCTTTAAGGATTATGATCCTTGATTTAGGCACCATTATGAGTTGGTGAATGGAAAGAGGACAGCTGGATTTAAATAAATTAGACTGACACAAAAGGCACGGAAAAAATAAAAACTCCTGAATCCTAAAAACTCTTAAAATATACTCTAAAACTCAGTGCAATTGAAATCCAAAGAAGCAGGGAAACATGAACACGAATATGCTGTTGACTTACAGGTGATTTATTCTTTGTTTTTTCTGTAGATGGCTTTGAGAATACTAGAATTTCCAGATCATAAATCTAATACTGGTAGATATTTTGGGAGTAGAATAAAACTATTCTTAAATATTATATAATGACCAAGTATATGTAGTTCTGAATTTCAGTGACCTTCACATTCTAAGTGAACCTTCAGCATTCATAATAGCAAGCTTTCAATTGCCCTATTAAAAATTCAGGTTCTTATGCCTTGGGAGATCTTAAGTTTGGAAATTTAAATTATGTCTAACTGATTGTCTCACAATCATTAAGCAATATTTACTGTATTTCCTGTTGAAGGAGTATACAGCAACACCTTGAATTACCCTCTACTCCTGAACATTTAGTGAATATTGAACTTGAGTGTGATTTAGATTTCCTGGCATTATGTGTGTCATGCTATTGTAAATAAATAGCTGCTTTAACTTTATTAGTGCACAAAGTTGAATGTCAGAAAACTATATTTGCATTTATACACAGAATAATTACATGCTGATCAGAACCATGCTATTAGGGATACTAATGTAAAATGTTAACCAAGAACTCATGTGTTTGCAGAAATAAAAAAGAAATCAATTGGAGCAAAGAATGAAAAAGATGCTGGTTGTTTATTGTCTGTTGTGTAAAGTGAAAAACTGAAAAAACTTACAAATTATCTGTAATGCTTTTCAACCATCAATTCAATTTAATTCTTATCTGCTAAAAATATCATATATTCTCTTTAATTTTTTGATTTTTTTTTTTTTTTAGGTGTCTAACGACACAATGAAGACCTGGAGATCTTGACTGACTTAATGTATTTAAATTTCCCTTATGGAGAACTGGATTTGAAGTGCTTGGGATTACAATCAAAATGAATTTGATGGTTCAGCTCAGCCTCTAATGGATTACAGTATGAAAGTCATCAACTTTATATTACAGTAAAAACTGTGATCTTGTTCCCTGTTTTGAAGAGGCTGAAGTCCATCTTTTGATCCCAGATAGAATGCAGAAAAGGAATTAATATCAACCTTCATTCATAGTCTGTTTTGTGAGCACCCACTGAAGAAACATTTACGAATATCAACTTCACAAGATGCAAATCATAATTTTACAATGCTGAAATGAAATTTTGATATGTAAGATGTTAGAAAAAGTGTTTCTGCTGTTGCTTGTCCCTTTTTCTCCTTTTATTTTCAGATGCATTTTGAATCCTGTGTCTGTAACTGGAACTGTGTGAAGTATGGGTGATACTGCAGCTAAAAAATGAAAGCTTTGAGGCAGTAACAGATACCAGTTTTAAGAAGCAGATTGGCTTCAGCAGTGCCTATGTTTTTCCTTTGTAATGTATCTTCACTACCTATAAGTATGACATTTTCTGTCAGTTTTTGTGGAAATAGATAATACTAAGCTAATAGAAGAGGACAGTCATGTAAAGTGAGTTCACTAACATAATTCACATTTTCAATCGGGCCAAAACAGCAGTGTCAACATAATTTCAATTCAGTATGATTCCTGTTTTGAATTTCAAGTACTCAACAAATGGCTCACAAGTAACTATTCTTAGAAACTGTATGTCACACCACTACATAAAGATATATGGGGAAAAACAGAAACAGCTCTTAATTAACTCATGAAAACTGGAGCAAAACCCTTCTAATGGAATTATTTGATAGGAAATGTGATTTGAGCTTTAATTTTTAGAAACTGGACTTCTTTGGTTTGGTGTGATACCTATAAAATTTCAGTTTCTGTGGTTTGAATGGTACCAAGCTGACCAAAACATGGGTTTAGCCTATATATTCAGCAACTCAGACTTTTAGCTGCTTGAGTCAAAGCAGGAAGCTTGATATCAGAAATCCTGGGAAACTTAGATCTGTGCGTTTTTGTTTTAAACATTTGTTTTGGTTTTAGCCTGGAGCTAATAAGTAACATATTGTAAATGAATATCTCTGTGTACTGAAGAAAATGTTTGCATCAATCCTTACCCTGTGAAACTGCAGAATGATGTATAGCTCGAGATGATGTGACTTAGGCTCAGTTAGGTGAATCTGCCATGTAAGCTCAAAATCACTTAGGGGCGTTAAACACAAATGATATGTCATTTTACTAGTACCTCTAATCCTCTAAAGATTCCTAGGATGTTTTCAATTTTCTCTGAAGACATTTGCTTATTGCTTTACCACAGCAAGTATCTGATTTGAATAAATAAGGTAGAAACTGCAGAATCAGAGGGAGGGTATTCCCAGTATCTGCTTATGAAGTAGGGATTCAGCATGCCAAAGATCAGCCTCATTAACCGTATTTATAAATGCAGGTGAGGAAAAAGAATCACAGAATGGGTAAGGTTGGACCACAGTGGGTCATCTCCCTGCTCAAGCAGAGTCATCCTAGAGCATATGGCACTGAATTGCCATATGCAATTGCATTCAGACAGTTCTTGAATATCTCCAGTGAGGGAGACTCCACAACCTCTCTGGGCACCTGTTCTGGTGCTCAGTCACTGCACAGTAAGGAAGTTCTTCCTCATATTCAGGTGGAACTTCCTGTACACCAGTTTCTGCCCATTGCCTCTTGCCCTATTGCCTGGCACCATGGAGAAGATCCTGGCTCCATCCTCTGGACATCCTCCCTTCAGTTACTTGGGGACATTGATGAGGTCCCCTCTCAGTCGTCTCTTTTCAAGACTGAACAGGCCCAACTCCCTCAGCCTTTCCTCATAGGAAGATGCAGATGGGACCTCTTCAGTTACACTGTTTCTAAACACTAGGACTTCACAGAGTCATAGAATGGTGACAAATTGTGTTCCAGAAGACAGCACAGAGCTGTGATGGGCCACAGGTATATTTTTTTTTCTTTATACAACCATCCTGACAGATATAGAAGATGAGAATAATAACTTCAGCCACAAAAAATGGCCAGGGAGATTATTGTTATATTACTTGAATGCATGACTTGGTGTCTTTTAAATCCTGGAAAAATTTTCTGGTTTTCATATGAACTCAGTATGTTCAGGAGAAGGATAGACTGGAAAAGGCATGTGAAAGTTAGTATGTAATTTCCTCAGACTTCTGACTGGATATTTTTAGTTACTGTATTTACCTCTGATTAAAGACCTTGTATTTGAAGTCAATTCCAGTCATTACCAGCTACACCACCATCAGATTTATGGGTAGCCAGATACTGCTGGTCTTAATGTCAGTCTCTTAACGAGAGTACCTTCCAAAATGAACTTTCATGGCTTTAGTTCCTGATTTTAAGACAAGCATCAGGATGACCAATTTTTATTCAACAGCAGCCACAAGTAAGCCTATATTTATAGGCTGCATTTTTGTATTCAGTGTTTCTCAGAACACAGACAACTTCCTAGTAAGAAAATCTGAGCTAGATTTGTTACTAAATGAACCTAGAGGACATCTTCAGTAAAAATATAGTGACAAATAAAACATGCTGTCAGCTAAACCTTGATTTTATGGGATAGAAAGAGATTATCTGTCTAGGCCCTCTGATGATGGCATTCTTTAGAAGGCTTTAGGCTCAAACAGTGAACTTGTGATTGCCATGGACTTTTATAGCCACTGTAGCATTTCAGACAGGACACAAGAATACATTGACATGAACTCCATGAACATATTCGAATGACAAGAAAACCTTTTGGTGTTTTTGCAAGGCCAAAAGCTAGATTCAGATTTCTCTCCTTGCTCCATCATAATGTGCATTTCCAAAACCTTAGATCCTTTTCCTATTGTATAACATATCCAGGTTGGTGTCTGCTCTCAGAACATATTAACACTCTTGTTCTGAAACAGTTTTCATGAAAACATTTTCTGACAAGCAGG
The DNA here is from genome assembly GCA_013397055.1 of Pachycephala philippinensis. Taxonomy (NCBI): domain Eukaryota; kingdom Metazoa; phylum Chordata; class Aves; order Passeriformes; genus Pachycephala; species Pachycephala philippinensis. The sequence goes on along the minus strand of VWZT01014689.1, from coordinate 71,834 downwards.
CTATTTTTAAACTGACGTGTTTTTTCCTTAATTTATCTCCACTACAATGGACCATATTATACATTTTTGCTTCCAACCTGTGCTTCTACATGCCATCTCCACATCATTCACAGACTTTCAGTAAAAGTAGCCAAATCTGAACAGGCCCAACTGTTCAGATTCAATTGTTATTCCAATCTGTAGTTGGAATAACAAATATACCTTTACTCACACATCAATACAAAATTAGAGAAAAAGACAATGGAAGACTGCTAACAAATTCTGTGTTGTACAATACTGGTTATTAAGGCGATTATCATACATTTAAATTATACTTATTTATAGCAGTGATGACCACATGAATTTTGTATTGGGTCTGTCTGAGGTGGAGTTAATGTTCCTCACAGGAGCCCTCACAGTGCTGTGCTTTGTGCTGGTAGCCAGAAAGGTGTTGGTAGCACACCAGTGTTTTGGCTACTGCTGAGCAGTGCTGGCACAGTATCAGTGCTGTCTCTCCAACATTTCACCTTCCCACCAGTAGGTTGGAGGTGGACAAGATCTTGGGAGGGGAAATGGCCAGAACAGGTGACCCAAATTGACTGAAGGGATATTCCATACCATATGATGTCTATTCAGCAACAAAATCTAAGAGAAAAGGGTAGGAAGGTGAAGCTTTTGATATTTTAATGTCTGTCTTCCAGAGCAACTTCCATGTCTACTGAAACCCTGTTTCCTGGGAAATAGAAAATAAGTCTTTTATTTTTGTCTGCTTTTACTTTATTAAACTGCCATTGTCTTGACCCATGAGGGTATTTTTCTATTTTATTCTCTTCCTCTCCTGTCCTGCTGAGGAGAGGAGTGATAGAGCAGCTGGCATCCAGCCAAGGTCAACCCACCACAAGCATGAACAAATTTTCATCTCATTTGTTACTGTAATATGACATTATGTAATAATTCTGTACATGAAGATATTTCAGATGGTCGGTGTCTCTTAATGTCATTGGACACTGGCTTTGCAATAAAGAGCTGTTGATTTCTTGTAAAATTAATCTTTGTCTATTGCCAGCAAAATAAACAAAATTAATTGTCTATTGAAGCTTGAGACTTTGTAAAAGACCTTCATATAGTAGTTGAATTCAGAGCATTTTCAGAGGCAAAACTCTACACTGTAAAGAAGATATATTTAAATGAAAAAAAGTATTACTTTTGATAAGCCTGCAAGGGAGTTCATTTCAGAATAAATCTGTGCAGAACTATACCTATTACCTGCCTGAAGTTCTGTCTCTCAAAAACCTGATGCATGGTAATTTTCTTGTATTGTATGCTACATAGTAAAATGAGCATTCTTCTTAACACATAATTAGTTCTCTTGGGGCTTACACAAATTGCAGTTCTTATACACCTGTGGCTAACACAAAGTAAATTTGAGTATTGAAAGCCTTAGGATCATGTCAATCTCTACAAGCTGCCCACTTGTGATAAGCATAGACTTGCCCTTTGAATGTTTTATTGAGCTACTAAATAAATAAATTAATAAATCATCCTGCCCTGCAACTCAAGATCCACAGATGTACTAATTCTATGTGTAAGATAAAACATGGAACCTATTGCAAACCATTTTATACAAATACGTCCAAGTTTAAGATATTAATGCTGAGTTTGGAGTTGGAAATGGCGGAATTGGGAAGTGTGATCTTTTGGGAGATTCACACAAAATGCAGAGAAAATTCTTATTTATGCTCACCTGTTCACCCTTTAAGAGAACAGCTTCTATATGTTTCCCCAGCTTGATAGGTATGAGATATTAAAGTAATTACAGAATCAATATCAGAAGACTGGTTAAAGTTGTTTATCTGAATAATAGAAACAAATTTAAGAATAGTGACATTTCTTTGGTTTAATGAAACCTACTGTATATGACATTCAATTACTACATAGCGACCTTGTAATCACTACTCAGTCAAGCCAGAAAAGATGAAATGCTGTCAAGATTTTCAAATCAGAGTATGACTAATTAATGAAAATCTGTTGTCAGTTTTGAGGTTTAATCCCCAGGTTGGATGACTATTTTGTTCTATCTCAATGAATGACTGTTCTTGGCTAGATCTAACAATTCCATGAAAAATTTCTTCTGTGCCTTCAGCAGTATCAGAGTGGGCTATAGGATCCTTCTTTTCTAGATGACTGGTTTAAATCAGACCTCAGAGAGGATTGAATTGCTTTGGTCTATGTGAAACAAGCCTTGTGATATATGACTGTTGACTCATGAAAAGAAACATTAGAGCTACTGGTGTTTGCCATATCTTTTGGAAATCACAGCCGAGGAATCTAGCATAGTTACACTCAAATGTTGAACTATTATCTTTATGGTAAGCTTAATTTTGTCTGATTTTTAAATGCTGTGGTTTTATGTGAATTAAGAGAGGACATCACAGGGCAGTAAATTGCCACTTTATTAAGTACTAGATTTGCTTTTGAAAATCTACATTTATTATGCACATTTTAAAAGTTGGTTTATTAACTAATAATTCAAAATACACTTCTTTGTGTATATCTTCCCCCTCTTACATCATTACTATGTGGACAGTGGCATACTGTGGGATCTGTCCCCATGTGTTAAAGTACTGGGATCAGTCCAGTAGGAATAAAAAGACCATATATGCTAAAACGTGTGTGTAGGAAGCATTTTTAATTGTTCACACTGTTATGAAAAAAAAAAAAAATTAAAATTCAGCCTTTTGAAAAAATAAGAGGAAATGCCTGTTTCTTAACACCTTTTTGTTTTTAGAAAATAAATGTGCAGAAAAAGTGGTGGGAGAGGGGGGGAAAGAGAAGAGGGGATGGAAAGTAGAATTTTATTGGAAATGGACAGCTTTGCATTTCCTGGAATTCCTATAGAAATATATGAAGCAGTAGTAGGTATTTGAAATCTCCCTTGCTGTACTGCAGTAAGCAGATGATTTGTTTCAGCTCAGCTAATAGGCTTGTGTTTGTCCATCTTTTGGACTCTCTTCTAGAAATAAACTACATTCCATGATTTCTTTGCCCTCTTGGTCCCATTACACTGTGGGTTTGTGTTCTGGAGGGAGGAAAATGTGCATGGCTGTGTTTGTGTATGGGTTAAGTCTGTCCTAAAATTTAACTGTAAACGGTCTTTGGATGCAATGGTATTAGCTTTGGAGAACTAAAGTCCTGAAATTAGCTTTCTTTTAAATATGTCTTTGAAATTTCTGTTGTCTTCCTGTCTAACGTGGAAAACATAATGACTGCATAAGTGACGGCATTTAAAAACTCTCTGTATCTGCATGGTGTGTACATCTATGGAAAGGCTTTTTACTGCATAAATAAAAAAGTGAGATAAAGGCCTTAGTGGAATTATGTGATTAAGAGATGATGGAACTGTTGGAGTAACTCCAAGAGGAAATTATTTGACTTCCCCTAGACTGATTTGAAAATTAGTAAAATATGCAAACAAACAAAAAATCTAGGAACAGAAACAAATTAGTATTTTTAAATTTCAATTATAAAAGAAAGGAAAGGGCAAGAAAAAAGGATATGATGTGGTTGAGTGGGAACCACCGAAATGTACAAAGCTGAGGAATGAAAGTGAATTTAAGAGAATCTGTCTGTGAATGGAGAGGAGAAGGGAAGAAAAACATAGAAATGCAAGTCCTTAGAAAAAGACCAAGTCTAGTAGGACTCAGCACTAATTTCTACTGGGAGTTGAAAGGATGCTTTTAAATGTCTTTTTAAAGTAGACAAGAGTTTTACTTGTCACTTGTCTGAAGCTGGTACTATTTCAGATCTTTTCACTGATTACACTCAATTTTGAATCAGATTTTGAGACTCAGTGTGTTCTAGTCTAGATATCTGCCCAGGCTACTCTGTGATTCTCCAAAGCATATTCTGAAAATGTCTTCTACTAAACATTCAATTTCATTTTGTCATTAACATATATTTGAAGGGCTTGGACACAATTTATCTGTCTTAATGTTGTCATTTTAAAATTTTTCACCCAAATCTGAGGTAGTCTCCCAGATTTTCTTTATAATTGATTAAAAAAAAAAAAATCTGCATACAAAGATGACAATTCATTTCATCTTGATATACACATTTAAAATATGCTAGATCTATTGCCCTCCAGTTTTGCCTGTTTATGAGATTAGACTCACTAGCTGAAACTTTGGTACAAAGCTCAATCAGAAAAATCTTTCCCTTCTTGTTTCATTATACACAGTTCCGTTCTTTAACCAAACATAGGCTTAGCTTTAGGAATATTTTTTACATTTAATTTTACCTATTTCTTTCCCATATGTTATCGTTTAGATGCATTCTGCTAAATGTTTTTCATTTCGTGTTTCTTCTTATTTCCTGCACTTGTGCCATAAAATCACACTGCGAGAGAAGCTTCAAGTAACAGTCTTAGCATTTGAGCCTCAGAGGTGCAGTGAAGGCAAAGTTAACTGGGAGTCTAATAAAAATTATATAATACAGAGTCTGTAGAATCTTAAATTAAAAATCCCCAAGGAATAATGTTAATTTAACATACAAAATTCCAATAGAAGCTTCATAAGAAAGAAGTATTCTTTTCTAAACCCTGCTTCAAGGCAAACAGATCTTTAAAACTGAGAGCTTTTACTTGTGGGTCTCTTGTGGGTATATTGAGCTAGTATCTCAAGTTAAGTTTCCTCCTTTATGGAATATCTGGATGAAGCTAAGATCCCATGTGTGGGCTGAAGCATCCACTGTCTAATACAAGTTTCTAGGCTCTTACACTCCCAGAAGAAAGTCCAAAACTCTGCATTTTCATGAGAGACCATTTGTTTAATTTTCAATACACTCCCACTCCCATCAATCCTCATGATTTTTAATAAAATATGTTCAACAGATCCTTCCATTTAACTAAAAATGTAGTTGTATACACTGTAGTGAATGTATCAGCTTTCTTGACTCCAAAGATTTTATACTCCACCTATTTCTTAACAAGATCTCACCCATGTCCACCTGTAATTTACTTCATCTGGGAGGTACAAAAAAAACAGGGAACAACTATTCAACTATGTTATGCTTTCTTTAATTGTGTTCTACTTCCCTATTTTTCAGTAATCTCAGTGAGGAACTGAAAAAACATATTGCAATGATTGCACATCACTGTCTTATTCCCTTACTTTCTCTTGCAATAGATTGCTCATTTAAAGTTTCTATTTAATGAGATGATGAGTACCTACTACAAGACTATGTTATATGTCATTGCTATACTTGTTTGAATAGGGATTTTTTCTGAACTCCCAGCTGTGAAGGCCAGCTCTCTAATTTAAGTTTGAGACACTCATGTTTTCCATTCTATTAGTCTCTAAACTTTCAGCCATAAATTTAAGTGAAAGCACAACCGGAGTTTATAGCTCTCGAGATAAAAATCTTACGCTGTTAAATTTCTCAGGTAAAGAACCATTTTCTGCTGCTGGGGGTGTGAAACTCAGGCAAGGCTGCTGCAAGGTGTTTGTCATTCTACAGAGATGAGAAATTATTGATCTGCCCTTCATATGACAATGGAAATGGTGCACACTAGTTTCTATTCCTTTGATTCTGCAGTCCCAAGCCGCAGCCTGTGTTGCTGGTACTAGTCTTGTGCTTCATACCTGAGGGACTGCAGAAATCACCAGCTCTGCAGTAAGTCACCCTCTTCTCACAGAGAAAGATGCCTCATATGAAACTTCCTTGTGCAAGACAAATCGGCAGAAGAGGCAGTCAGACTACCTGAGTTTAAGCCCCTAACATCTGAAAGGTCCATCCTGTTTCCATTCCCTGAAAGAGAACCTTAAAACTCAACTCCGAAAGGGACTTAGATGAATAGTGTGACCATCAGTCCTTTTTGCGCTGGTTGAATCCAAGCTGCAAGATATTTCTGGATTTTTCTCTTTTCTCTCAGTAGCTACTACTTTCTCATTCCTAGGCAGACTTCCAGAAGCTGTGCATCGCTGTGCATCATTAAACTGTCCATAACTGCATCAGCTACAGCTAATTAATGTGTTATGCCGTGTACACAAAAACATAGCTAACAGTACAGCATTTACTAACAAGCAACAGAGAGCACAGGCCTGTGTAGGGGTTAACATCAGTCAATTGGTTCATTTTTTCCCAAAACATCTACTCCTACTTGATAACACAATCCTCTACCATGTATTCTTCCGAGTTATAAAGGTGAAACTAACTATAAGGGCAAATGAAGCAAGGGATTGATTTAACTTTCAACCTGCTTTCCTCTTTTACCGAAAAAAAAACCCCAGAAAACCAAACCCAAAATTCATTTGATTTATGTTAGTGAAAGGTATTTTTGGCACATATCTAAAATGTCTTTTGCACAGAAGGAGAATGAGACGAAAGGACAAATACTAAAAGGTAATACTGAGCGTGGTTCTACTGAGGCCTAGTTTGGGATAGAGGGACGTAGGCTGTGTTCACAGTTTCAAAGGGAGAAGTGTACACCTGCTTTAGGGAAATACTAACTTGCAGCTGCATTGTACTACATTTCAATGGAATCCCACTGCTCTGATTAAAAAGTGCTGTTCCACAGCCGCATTATCTCATTCGCTTTGAAAGGGAGAGCAGGGGACTTGATCAAAACAGGCCTCCCCATGGCTGCATTCTCAGAGCCACTCTCGCAGCAGAAGCAGATGATGGGAATGAGAATTTACTCTTTGTTAGAATTGTTAAATAAGTATCTGATAACAAAAATGTTTCTCACCTCTTCTTTGTTCTCCAGTCTTATGGAAGAATTAGTAGTCCTGGCAACTATCAATAATGTCCTTCAACTCTCCCTTCTCATCACTAGGTTTCCATGAAAGTTCTGTCTCTAGGGACCATAATATTTGGTTAGACTTTCTTCCTGCCTTCTAGAAGCGAGTAGTATGGTTAATTATGAATTTTTTTTAATAGACCAGAAAGTAATTTTCAGGTTTTTTTCATAGTCATGAAAAGAGATGACAAATTCATTTTGTTGCTATTAATAGATCAGGTTTTTATTTGACTTATTTAAATCCTGGCTGTTTAGAAGACCTTGTGAATTATGCCAAAAAATCCTAACTTAAAGATAAACAGTGATTTCGTTGAAAGTAAAATATTGTCCAAGAAATTTTGAGCCACCTAAGAAGAGATGCCCATCATCTTGTTGCACTGGAGTTCAGCTTAAGAATACCTAATTTTCACGGGTCAGGTCAGTGAAAAATACCACAAGACTGGAAATCGCTCCATTTAATATTGTTATGGTAAACAGGTTGTTCAAATACAAGAGTATGGAAGAAGTCTTTGTCCAAAGATCTGATAACAAAGATGCTGTATGCTATAGGCAGGCATGTTTGAAAAAGTCACAATACTTTTCATAGCCATTAGGATTTCCTCTGCTGTATCCCTAAACACTTTCTCTCTTCAGGAGGTTATAAAATCCTCTATGTCTGCTGTCTGCCTGTTCAGACTGACTGTAACACAATGGAATAAAGGTAAGCAAAGATATGTGAATAAGATGGAGGTTGATTTGCTTTCACGCTGAAAATACAAAGAAATTCTTGATTTGGAGTTTCCAGGTTCAGTCACCTGTTGGGAAAATGATACACAGTAGCTTGTTCACGTGAATACAGCTGAGCTATGGCAGAAGATGTGTTGAATGTCTTGGAAATCAAGAGGAGAGAGCTGGACAACAACTGTGAATGCTCTAACAAAATCCATGGACATTTTTCTCATAGGAGCTGGAACTCATCAGTGTAGAAAATGTCATCACATATCAAATTAACACCAGACAATATCCTACTTGGTAGCAGAAATAACCTATACCATTATTTTCCTATTCATCGGTGTTCCTAATATATCACTCTTTGAGATCAGAAAGTTTAGGTCAAAAAGCCAGAATCAAAGATTTCTAGGGTCACGGTGGATAATGTAACCTTTTCTGTATTTTCTAAAGTCAGAGAAAAATCTCTGTCAAATGTAATTTGCTCCAGTCAACCTCATTATATGGTCAAAAGGTGGAAATATAAGGCAGAGACATGGAGGAAAATTTCTGACAGTGAGCAGAGGTTGGAGTGTTAATGTTTACACTGTTCTGTCCAAATACTAGTAAGTTAGAAGCTTGTCTTCCACTGCAGTCTGGCTTTGTTATACTTTTTTTTTTTTTTTTTATTTTTATTGTTATGCTCGTACGTATACTGCCAACAAAGCAGATTGTTTATGAACTGACTGCCTGAGTACACAGCTCATACACTTGCACTACTGTTGTGACTTTCATCCTGTGCTTATTTGGAAAAAACTGCTGGCTAATTTTCACATGCATGTATCTCCAGTTATTGCATCTGATGTACCACTCAGACTTTGTCATTTACACACAAGTTTATTTTTATACATTGCTGAACTTCTCATCTTTTGAGGGACAAATATAAAAATAAAAGGATTTCTTTCCACAGAACGTTGACAAACCCAGAATTGCACTTAAGATTAAATAAGTACAGTACCTCTTAAGCAAGCTTCAAGCTTTTAAGCTCAAGTAGATTTGTTAGGGTTTTAGGGGTTTCTAGCTACTTCTCTGCAATGAGAAGAGAACCCTTATTGACTTCTGAGTCCTTGATTTATGAGTCATATTAATATTTGTTTTAATTTTAAGAGATGCCAAATAAAAGGTGTAAATGGCACGTAGGTTTGGGGGCATATTACTTATAAAATCAATCTCTATTGAAATTGATTACATAGTCAGTGAGGGAGTTCTCAGTAATGAGTAGCTTGCAGACATGGTTTGTACTCAGACTTCCTAGGCCAAACAGTTACATTGTAGGTAATCCATTTTTGCCTCTGTTTACTCTGCTTTCTGAAACATCCTATGTGCTAAAAATATTTTATTTACTTGCAAAAATTAAAAAAAAAAAAAAAAAAGGTTAATGTTCAGTACTCCTAGAGCTGGTAATGAAGGTAATATCCTTAGAAATCCTTATAATCTTTGTGATTAATTTCATATAACATTAGATTTTTTGTGATATTTTCTGTTTTACTCATTTATTGCTCTGGTTCTTAATGACTTGCACTAACATAAGGATAAACTTAAATTTGATCAACTACAGCTAAATTCATTTAGTTCTTCCTCCAAACACCTAAGTGGGTGTAACATATTGTGGTTAGATTGTCATACTGACAGGTGTACTGCTTCTCAAGGAGAGGGAGGGAGAGAAAGAGAGAGAGAGAGAGAGGGAGAGAGAGAATGCTGACTTAACTTGTTTCAGAAGCAGTGGAAAATCTTTTAGAAGATAATGATGAACTATAATGACGGGTAAGAGAGCAAGATACAAATTATCAAGTCGCCTTTCAATTCAGGCTGCTTTGTAGACTTCATCAACACAACTGTCATGAGGAGGGCAGATAAAAGGTGAACACAGGTTCTCAGTGCTACCCTCTATCTCAAAAAAAATCTATTGCCACCACCTCAGAAAGATTATTTTTGTGTATAAGGAGCACTGAGTTATTTGAAGAGCTGATACATAGAGTGAATGACAGATTTGCATACGTGGTGAGACGTTTGGGGTGATTTCATTTATATTCGTGGAGGAGAGCTGGATTTGTTTTGTGAGGAAGTGAGAGTGCCCACAAGCCAAGGGTACTCAGCAATTTATAGAGCCTCTGAGTCCTTGAACTGAATCTTTAATATTATGTCCAGCAATAGAAGAACAGGCAGGCTGGATTTGGGCTGGAATATATAAGTGAGAAGGAAGGAAAGCTGCTCTGTGGAGTGACCCTAACAAGACTGCTTCAGGTAGATGGTGTGAGAGGAGAAGATTCGTTCAGTAGAGGCAGGCTTTTTTGACCTCAGTCACAAAAGTCAGCTTCCAATTGTTGTGTAGTTACCCATCCACAGCATACTGATGCATATAAAGCACCTCTGATAAAAGGACTGGTGGTTTCCCATACAAAAAGAACCTGTAACCTCCCCTTCAATCCTCCCTAGTGATAAGTCTGTGTTCGACCCTTTCTCAGACCGCAGCGAGGCTGTTCTGTTCTTGCTGCAGGACAAAGGTGTATTCCTTCCTGTCTTTCTCAGACCCAGACACATAAGATTTTTCTGGCTGTTCACATGAACTCTGAACTAGATGGTATTTCTATTAATCAAAAAAAAGTATTGCTGGCTTTTCTTGGGCTTTGTCTGACCTCAGTCTTCAGCAGTAGGCGGTTGTATCACAGATTTTGGAAAGAATAATCATTACAGGGCATCCTCTTACCACCTACCTCCCACAACTCACTGATATTTTCTCTGCATGTGTATTACTTTCTAAGTGCTGCCTTTTATTTGGCTTTTGCTGAACTACTGTCTGACTGATTCAATGATCTTTAGAGTTAACCTATCAAAGCAGTTAAGATAGTTAAATCAAAATTTACCAGCCTACTCAAATTTACTTGGTACATTACCTACCTAATGATTTCGCATTGCATACACTGTCTTAGCTTCTAATTCAGGAAGGTCATTTGAACACCAAAGAAATGTGAAATTGTTTATTGATTTCTTAATTATTCAGTGCTTATGGTTACTTCTTCATATTCCACTATGTTGTGGTTGGATTTTTTTTTCCCGCTTGAAAGTTTAATAAACCAAAATATTAAAAACTAAACAAAATAATCTTTAGTAACACAAAGGGCAAGACTGTGATTTTGAAACACTGCTATCCAAATATTTAATCTGTTAAATTCTCATTGAGGGAACATTTCCTTATTCAAGTAGTTAGCTTTAATTTTACATATTTATATAATGTGAGTGCATATATGTATGCATGCATACATACCAGGACTCATCGCTATGGGTCTGGCTGAGATGAATTTCATTTTCCCACAGCAGCCCTCACAGTGCAGTGCTCTGCACTGGTATTTGGAAAGGTGTTTATAGCACAGCAGTGTTTGGCTCCTGCTGAGCAGGGCTGGCACAGCCTCAGCGCTGTCTCTCCAACATCCCACCCTCACCAGCAGGCTGGGGGTGGGCAAGATCTTGGGAGGGGACACAGACGGGGCAGCTGACCCAAACTGACCAAAGGATATTCCATACAATATAATGTCTGCTCAGATATAAAAGCCAAGAGAAAGTAAGAGGGGGCTTTCGTTACTTGTGACATTTGCTTCTGAAGTAACGGCTGTATGTGCTGAACCCTGCTTCTTGGTAAGTGGCTGGACATCACTTGCTGCTGAGAAATAGAGAATAAAATGTTTTGCATTTTTCTTTTGCCTTATGAAACTGCTTTTATCTTGACCCATGATTTTTTTTCCCATGTTACTTTCTGCTCCTGCCCCTGCTGAGGAGGGGAGTGACAGAACGGCTTGGTGAGTAACCAGTGTCCAGCCAAGGTCAATACACTGTGGGTACTGTAGCAGAGTGTAAGGAGGAAAGTCTTGAAGCTGAGGGCTGCTGCAGAGTCAGGCTAACACAGAAAACATAGTGCTGAGGCAATGATGTTCCCTGTTGCTGTGTGCAATTGTGAGGCAAACCTTACAATTTCACTTATGTGTGAATCTGAAGGGACTGGTCTTGATCAATACTTTTTACAGAGCAACATGCATAAGTAGTGATAGGTATTAAAGAAAATAGGATTCCTTTTTCAAAGAGGTTTCCAGACCAAGTTCAGCTTTATGTTCCTTTGCTGTCTTGTATTTCTTACACTACTAATGGAACAATTTTATTGAAGCATCTTTTGTGCAACTGCTGAACAACTAGACTATTATCCTAAAAATGCTCAGTTCAATTAAGAGTGACCATTTGCTTATGTAAGCAGAAATGCTACTTTTTTTTTCCCCCTCTTGATTACATTTAAGTTAGTGGAATTTCAGTGACTCATAACCTTTCAAATATAAGAAATGCAACATTGGACATTTACCACATTCTTTGCTTTATTAGCACAACTAATGGAATAATTTACACCAACTAATTTATTTGACAACTTTTCTCCTCCTTTTTTTTTTGTTTTCCCATTTTCTTTATTATGCTAGATAAAACTGGTCACATAAAAGTCAGCAAATTATTTAATTGAATTTAACTCTGTATAGTTGAATGATGTTGATGATGTTGTTCTCATTTGAACCTCTAATTACGGCTCGCCTTGTTGTTTCATGTTCTAATTATCATCATACTTCAAAACAAACAAAGAACAAAAAAAGCGTTGTTTTCCTATACAATCAGTACTTATAGCAGTTTTTCTCTATTGCAAGTAAGATGAATCAAAGGACATCTTGGACTGTCAGTGTCCAAAATGGCATGAAACTGTAAAACAATGTTTAGACAACTACATCATGATAACTAATTTTCTGGATAGTAGTCCACATGAAAGTAGGATATAATATGCATAGGCTTGATCCAAATACCATTGCCAAAAGCAAACCTTGTCTCCAATATCCCTTCTATGCCATTTCTTCGTTCCTTAGAGAATAGTCCTCTACAATTGCACTCTGCTGCCAAATTATGTACAATACTACTTTTGTGAAATGAACAAATGCCTACTGAGAGCTAATTTGAGACCATTTAGATAATTTCACTTGTGACCCAAAACAGATTTAAGCCCAGGCCCTATGAAGGTGACAGGCAAATATATTATTTTACGGTATTATGAAACTTGCTCCAGCGCAGGAAGATTTCAATAACATTAAAAAAATAAAACCTCTTAAAATTGAAATATTAATAATTTACAAAACAGGAAACCTCAACTAATAGTCTCTGTTCGTTTTCAATACTGCTGTGACCTGTAGGCTATATTACAGAAATGTGTTTTATCTGGTAAAACTTTCACAGCAATATGAGTAGTAGGATACTGCTTTTCAAGAAGGCATCAGTATAATTTTGCATAGAAAAGTCTATTATTTTTAACCGATTTTGCCTGACTATTAGTCATCAGGGATCTGGTCCTCCAAAGCTCTCTAACTGAAATTCAGTGGGAGAATAGTCTACAGAGGTCTGACCTTATGTGTCACTCATGCACATAAGTTGTTATGTTAAAGTAGACATTTAACTAAGGCATTAAGATGTCCGGCTGTCCAAAACCCCAAAACTGGATATTTGGTTCAAGACCTGCAATTCCAGGATAGCTAGGCACCTGAGTCCCACCAAACCTGTACAGCATAGTGTATGCAGAGCTTTTACATTTAGTAACTTGTTAAGTAGTAGGGCATACTGGTCCACAGTATGAATGCATCTCTCTCAGGGCTGCAGATGAATATCTCTGAGAAACAGTTTTACAATCTGAAACAGCTTTTTGTATTAAATCTTGGAAAAGCTGCATGGTATTTTTTCCTTGGATTGTTTCTCTCTTTGCATTTGTTATCAAATGTTATGGAAATATAAATAATCCTCTGCATTACTGTTTTAATTCAGATCAGGAATGTTTTTTAATTTTTCCATCTTGCCACACATTGGGGTTTATTGCGCAGTGTTTTAAAGTTCAAGAATTAGATACATTTTGGATTGAAACTGGTCTGAAAGATGGGCTACTGGAGAGTAGCTGACCAACATATGGTCTATGCCACTAGCCCATGTCCTGCCTGATGTAAAACCCACTGAAATATTTACTATTTATGTGACTGTTTTGCAAGGGCCCGCTTCTATTGGACCATACTGCTCAGGAAAATAGGCACAGCCAAATACAGGAGAAACCTCAGGTTCCTGCTGTCCCCCAAGTGTATAAAAACTGGGCTACAGAGCCAGGATCCATTTTGCTGGTTTGGCTTGTGATTTGATGATCCTATTTTCCTGACAAAACAGACTTTCAGTGTCAGGAAAGAAGTGGGTGTTAAAAAAAGTACTGGAGAGTTTGTTGCTTGAGAGTGTTTTTAAGCTGTCATTTAGATGCTACGCTGTAAAATTTTAAATTCAAATCTGTTGTGTCAGCATTGAACTTAATGGGTTGGGTTTTGGTCTCCTAGATAAGATCCCTACCAATATATTACACAGTGAAAAAGCCCCAATACTGTGATGTCTTCATTTCCAGACAAGATTTTTCTGAACTTTTTTGATCAAAATATCTGCATCTAATTAAGTACCAAGAGTTTCTGAGTCATATAATATAGATTAGATTTTATGTAACTCAATCCATATCAAATTATAATTGTTTAGTAGAACACTGAGTCTTAGCTAAGAGTATCAGTTCTTAATATATTTTTACAAGGGAAAAGTGGTGTGTTTATCTTTAAAAAGAATTCTAGGGAAATGTTGGGAAATATTTTTTATATATAGCAACAAAGTCACTGGGTACCTTTATACAAAAAAGATTTACATAACCACTCTGTTCAGTTAACAGAAAGCTCTGTAGTGATAAAAACTCCTAAAAGCATTGGATTGACTAGAAACCATACAGAGTTTTTAGTAATTGCTTTATTCTTGATGTCACGAAAGTAGCTGTAACATGTTTCTAATATTTTTTTTTCTTTAGGTTTTAGCTGTCTGTTCAGCTTCAATATGTAATCAGTAAGACTTCTCAGCAGATATGAAAAAGATGTACTTTTAGTAAAAAAACCCAAGTGAGATAATACGGTCTAAGGACTTTGTGATGGGAGTGGCTCTTTGTACCATGCCCGTTACTTTATTCCTTGTGTTTATTTTCTGTGTGAAGACACCACGACTAACATTAAGCACCTAAAATAATTGCTTAAGAAATGAACATTCTTTTTCTATGACCAATATAGTTAATGGAGAAAGAAACTATATCACTTGCAGATGTTATTCAGCCCACCGTGATCTCCTTGCTTTCTCCACTAAGTGTAGAAGGAATGTACATTGCTAAATTAATTGCTTTAATTAGCTACCTAAAACTAAACTAGGCTATTGAGTTTTGAGGATTGTTCTGGGAAGAATTCTCCAGCATAATCCTTGGGGGCTGCAATATTTCACTAATAAAATACTTAGTTTAGTTAAGAAACAGTATTTAAATGTAAGAGAAGTTGATTTTGCATGTTTAATCTTTCTTTGATGTTACTATTCATAATTTTATTTTTTCTCTTTTTTTTTTGTTTTTATTTATAACTAGTTTTAAACCCTAAGACATTCATAAATAAAAAACTACCATCAGTGTATTACAGTCAGTGTAAAATACTTTTACAAAGCTGTGGGATCAATATGACAGACTGCCCCTGAATTACTTGTAGTAATTATTAGAGTTTAATTTGAAGGAAACAAAAGATGTTGAATTTATCTTCTTGACTTAAAGACTGGCTTTTCAGTAACTTTTGAATTACAAAGATTGGCAAGAGTCGGTAATGACAGTTAGTGCTTAATTTAGGATGGTAATGGTCAAAGTGCATGTCCAGAACACTAAATACAGTTCCTGAATTGCTAAAATGTGACTCAGCTGTATTCCAACCTTTATTCAATTTGTGCTTTGGACAGGTAACTGAGATGGAGAGAAATAATGGTTATATGCTACATGGATTGTCCTCATTTTTGGAGCCAATGAGGGATGAGTCTGGCAACTGGAAACAGCCAGTGCTTGTGTTCAGTTATATTACATGTCCACCCAAAATAATGAATAATAGGAGTTTTAGCTAGTGTAGAGCAACACTGATGCCTTTAGCGTACTGGTACAAAAGTAATCTGTAAGCTATTGTCATGGCTTAACCCCAGCCAGCAACGAAGCCCCACATCAGTGCTCACTCACTCACTCACTCACTCACTCACTCACTCACTCACTCACTCTGCTGCAGGATGGAGGAGAGACTAGGAAGGGTAAAAGTGAGAAAAGTCGTGAGTTGAGATAAAGACAATTTAATAGGTAAAGCAAAACTGCACGTGCAAGAAAAGCAAAACAAGGAGCTCATTCACCACCTCCCATGGGCAGGCAGGTGTTCAGTCACCTGCAGAAAAGCAGAGCTCCAGCACGTGCAAGAGTGACTTGGGAAGACAAATGCCATCACTCTGAATATCTACCACTTCCTTCTTCTTCCCCAGCTTTATATGCTGAGCATGATGCCATAGGGTCTGGGATATCCCTTTGGACAGCTGGGGTCACCTGCTGTGGCTGTGTCCCCTCCCAGCTCCTTGTAACCCCAGCCTCTTCACTGTGAGAAGCAGAAAAGGTCTGGACTCTGCAAACCCGGCTCAGCAGTGGGAAAAGCATCCGTGTGTTATCAACACTGTTTTCAGCACAAATCCAAAGCACAGCCCCTTGATCAAGTGAAAATATGGATCCATTTTATTTATGACTTGAATAATACATAAATTTTCTGTGAAAACTGTTATGTGCTTTTCATGTTTGTCTGCTTTTACTTTTTTTGATTTTTAATCTGAGGGTAATATAGATAATTTCTTTACCTAGTGAAAACGTTTGGCTTCTAACTCTTCTATGAAAAAGTTACTCTTTCTAAAAGTAGATAAGAGTTAAAATGCTGGAAAAAGTAAACTTTGCTGTGTTTGAAGACATGTCAGCGTCAGAGAAGAAGAGAGATCACCCTACTGTTGAGAGTGAAGGAAGAAAGATGCTAAATAAAATATGTTTGTGTAATGTTTTAACAGGCAGCTTCCTTAGTGAGAGTGTGGCTTTTCTTTAACCTCCTGTGTTGTATAAAGAAAAAAGAAATTCAGTGCCAGACACACTGAAAACAGATTAACGCTTGACTATTTACTTCTAGTTCATACAGTTAAGTATGTTGGCATTAAGCAGACAATGTAACTAATTACTTCTAGGAAGAAGTATGAATAATTTGACTCCTCCTTCTGTGTTTGTACAATATGAATTAAACAAAAAATGCCTTTATATGAATCCATGCAAATTCTTCTACTTTTATTTCAAAAAGTGCACATATACCTAAGAGAGGAATATCTTAAAATATTCCGAAATTATACAAAAAATAGGATGAAGACTATGTGTCCAAATTTCTATCAAGTGACTTTCCATTGTCTCTTTGAAGATATAAACACCTTTTCAGTTCTTATTCACCAAGAGGTTTAAGGATGTGTTAATTATTTGTCTAAACTGGACAGATTCTGCAACTTTGTGATCCAAAAATAAGACTGAAATCACATTAGTTTACTGTGACTTTTGAATATTAATGTTGCAATAATATCAAGAAGTATAATATTTAAAGCAAGAAAAGGGGGAAAAAACCCTCTATTCACATTTCTCGTCTTCTATGTCATAGAAGGGAACTTACAGGACTAGAAAAAAGTGGATCCAGCTGTGACACTGACACGCTATGTCACCATAGACACATTAAATAAATTTCTGTGACCTAAAGTCAGAATAGGTCTTTGGAATGCATGTGGAAGCAAGTGGTACTAATAGACATTCAAAACTTAAGCTGTTAGACTGAGAATCTTTATTATTCTACTCTGTCCATTGGTGTCTTGAAACTATTCATTTCTCTGCCTAAATCTGCTTTTGAATCGGATTTGTGAGGCTTTCTGAGATGTATCTGTCATGAATTAAGATGCCCAGAATTCCCCTAAAATGTTGTTGGTGCTACATTTTTTGCTTTTAATTTTTTTTTTTTATTCCAAACACTAGAAAAGTAGATGAGAGTAAAATGTCTTTTTATTTAATTTATTTTATTTTAAACTATATAAAGACATGCCCTCAATTCACTCCTCTGCCAAAGAAAATGATATCCCATATATCCTTATATTTATCTGATACAACAGCGGTGAGATTATTTACTGTTTCATCTAGGGGAATTCTCTGTTCATTTATTGCAAAAAAAGTGTTGAAAAAAGGTTAATTTTCTAAATATTGATCAGTTAATCAATAACAATTAGACACAAAATTTCTATTATGATAGTCAGAGATAGCTTTCCAAATTCAATAAATAGTATGACTATCTCAAGGTTAAGTTTTTTCAGACAGATTGAACACTCAAAATTCTTTGCTTTAGTTCATATATTGAAAAGTATATTGAGGCTAAGAGGGACTAGATTCAGAAGCAGAATTTTGTACAGGAAATGGATAGCAAAAGAGATTACTCAGACAACCAATTCTGAAGAACTTCAGGTTATAATAAATCAGCTTTATTTTTAAATGATCATACCTAATCTAATTTTTTTACACAATCACCTGATTATCATCAGACTTTGGCCAGCAATCAGTCCCAAAATAGCATCCTCCTACTATTCTCTTTTTAACTTTGCATTCTCAGGTTCCTACTTTACTAAGTGTCTTGGCTTCAGTACTGAAAATGAAGACCTGCTCAGGAAGAAAGTCTTGCAACTGATCTGCATTTTCAAATGTATCATTTTCATTAGTAAACATTTTCCTACAAACCACAGATATCTTTATAAATTTAGTGTAATCTGAAACATGTTTTAGAATTCAGAAGGAAAGGAAAAATATTTAACTGAATAACCAAAATCTCAGGATACAAGAAATCCATGTTTAAATTATGACTAGGAATTCAGTTTCCACATATCAGATGAGAGTTGTTAGCAATATCTTTAAAAGAGTATTTGTTTACATAAACATTTACAGAATATTATGTGGTTTAATTATCCACTTTCAAAACTTCTTTTATGTGTAATCATGTAAAAATTTTTCAGTGTCATTTTTATTTGAATGTGAAATTAAACTAAACTCTAAAACCTTGAAATTATTATGCAAATACAAGGCTTGTTTCCCAGTTAATCTTATCAGGAATGAAGAAGGAATAAGCCTGAAGTTCATGTTAAATAATGAGGAAAGTTCCAGTGAAAAGCTTTTTTCAGACATGTTTATGTGTTTGGAGTGTTCCTTCCATTTGAGAGTTTAATTTTGTGAGGGGGTTTTAATAAACAAAATGATTGTTTCAAAGAGTATTTTTAGCATGTTTCAATTCTATGACTGTGCCAGAAGTCAAGTAACATGTCGTCTACTGCCTGTGTCTGAAAATGCCCCATTTGTAACTGATGCTTTCTGTGGGGGAAAATCAACGTCTCAGACCCCTGAATCTGGGTACCCCATCCCAGAACATCCATGTTCAAAATCCAGCCCTTCCAAAGTAAGTTGTTCTGCATTGTGTTCTGCACTCAATTATATGCTGCTGACTGGAAAAGCTCTAGCAAATAGTCAGTTTATAACAGATTTTAAAGATCCTTTCCCCTGCTGCTGTAGTCACCAATGTAAAATATCTAGATATCCCATTTTAATTTATTACCTAACTTTTCCTCAAGAGCTGTAGTTTTCGTCTCATTTTCATTATGTTTTATAAAACAATAGAGTTAGTTTATTTGACATCACTAAAATGTTTCAGTGATGATGGGAAAAAGAAAGTTAATATAAACCCATGATTTTGGAAACATTAACAATATTTTGATTATTTTTTATTATTCAGTAATCTCATACATTTTTTAAACTAGAACATCTTAAAAAATGAGGGGTTATTCAACAACAATTTCAATTACATTAACTGTCCAGAAAAAGGTCACCTCTTATACAGACAAAAAGCTGTACTGAATAACTATTTTGCATATGATCACAGTTTGAAAGGGTTAGATCCTGAAATATTTTAAATGCACTACTGATTACAGACAGATGCATTCTGACTCACAACATTTCAGAGCTAATTGAAATACTGACATGGTGTTTAGGATGACAATTTCCCTTCTTATTCCTGCATTTTTGCCAGTTGGTCACAGCAATGTCTTACTGCATTAAAACATATCCAGATTCCCAAAGATACGATTTCCATTGTATAAAAAGCAAAGGAAAAGAAAAGGCAGTATTTTGCAAGAGCCTTTACTGTATTGTGTTTATTGGCACTGCATATATTTCTATTTTATACCCACTTTTATTTAGTCATAGTGATTGAACTTCAGTTATACTACTGCCCATTAAAATGGAGTACCATGCCCATCATTCACTACTAAATGCTGACATAAAACTTTCAAAATATGTGAAACATTTATATTAAAAATAATAAATTGGAAAAACCCAACCCAAGATGAACACCCCACACAAAGAATTCTGAGTAGATTTTCATCCAACACATTTTCATAAAAATTATATATCCTGTATGTTCTACACAACTGTTAACAAATAATTATAAAGTCAGAGGGCAAAAATAACACTATTTTTCAGAGTTTCTGTTATTCTCAAAAATCTTATCTGTATCTTGCTTTAATATTACCTTGTTTTTAAAGGTATTGGAAATTCAAAGATTTAGGAATTCATTGGACTCCTGATTTTCTGAGGGATGCACATGCATGATAAATAATAAAAAACCTAATAAACATATTAGGTATTAATATATCATAAATTTATAAATTCAACAACTGTGAAAAAATATGGTTTATTAAACCCTTGTAATTACACAGTAGCATTTTTCTTGAGGTCAAAGATGGCTTAATAAATCAGAATAGAACAGAACATTTTGTGCATTTCAATACTAATATTGAAGAATTTGTAACATTGAACAAAGTACAGAAAGGAAGACAAAACATCAGCAGAAAGAAAATATAAGAAGTTATTTTAGAGCTAAGAAGTCCATTTTTTCATTTTGTCTCCTGGTTTTAGCTTTACTATTTACACAAATACTTAGTGACGATGATGATGATAATCATAAATGGGAACACAATGTCCTTAAGAAGTGGGAAAACTATGAAATAAAATAAAACTTTCTAAAATTTTCTTCTCATTGTTATTCCAAGTTCAGTTTATGGAGTGGAAATTATTCCTGAGAGAAAATCTACTTGCGAACTTGGTAGTTGCCTTTCACTGCCACTCAGCCATCAGAAGTTGTGTTTTAAAACTTAGTATGCCTACTGCACAATATGTATTTTTAAATTCAGTTTCCTTCCAAGCAAAAGGCACCTGAAATTCAGGTGGGGAGAAATGGTGATTCAGTAAGCCTACTTTTGTGGAATGAATATATAAATCTTAATCTGAGTCATAATTCATAAATATTAATCTCTTTTCTTTGCACTGGAAGAATACTGAATATCAGTTTTTCTTAACTACTTAAAAACAAATGGGATATAAAACTCCAGAAACTGTTGATTTAGACATGATTTGTCTTAACGTCAGCCATCTTCTGCTGGTTTTCATTAAATTCTTCTTTCATAACCCCAGTAATTAGGAAACAACCTCCCAAAAGTTGAATTCAACACTTTGAAAAAAGTAAATTCTCTCTAGTGAATTACCACAATACTTTTTTTTTATGAATTAACTCCAGATCTAACAGTTCAATTGTTTAATGCATTCTTATGTTCCTATACATATATTGTATATTTATTAACATTAGTTGTAAAATTACCTTTAAGATAATAATATTCAAGTAGTCTACTTGAATACAAAAATGAACTTTGTTCATTTAGAAATAACAGCTTATTTAATCTATGCACCATTCATGATATATAGTGTACATCTTTAACAAGCATGGGCTGTAATACTTTGAACAAAATACTTTTAAATACTAAAAAGAGAAGTTAGGAAACAGATGAACTTTCTCATGTTTTACTGAATTTCTCATTTCTTGAGAGAAAAATTCAACAGCTTTTAACATTCCAGTTGTAACTGACCAATCCCCACCTACTTTTTCCACAGAAATCTTAACTTTTATTAAATAAATAAAGATAAAAATAANAATAAAAATAAAAATAATAAAAATAAAAATAAAAGAATCCCTCTCTCCTGCCTATTGATTCCAAAGGAAACCTGAAAAGTTATTACTTCATTTTACTTTTTTTATTTTTTTTGTCCTTTTCAGCACTGGGAAAACAGAATACAAGGAGTGGGAACTGTTTCATACTAATTTTATAATTCTGAAATTCTGATTGCTGCTGTGTTTATCTCTAATTTCAGAATATTGGGTTGGAAGATAATCCAGATGAAGATGTATTTGCTTCATTGGTCCAGCCCATTATCCTGACTTCTTGGGAAACAATGAGTTTGAAGATGTATCAGGGTATTTCACTGCACAGTATTTGATCACTAGCAGATTATGAGTGCTATAAAGGGGTTTGATTTAGATATTCTAGGTAAAAGAAAAACAAAAAGAGTCGGGCTAGCTCAAAGCACCACTGTGAAGCTAGAAATCAGAGCCTGGAGCCTTTTCCTGTGCCATGGTACTTTTTGCATATCTACTTACAGGTAGAGCATTTATCCGGGAGAACTGTGTTTTAGGCCATCATCAGACTGTGCAGGTTTAAAATGAACAGGTTTTGCATCTCATGCAAAAGACATGTTATGCCTTAGCCATAAAACTGCCATAGAGCAGTGCTCCTTCTGCATATTACTGCAGACAGTCACTGGATAGCAAGGACAGAAGTAGCTAAGGGAAAACAGTCTGCTCTCCTCTAAGTTGAATATTCTAGCCATGTTTTGCAGACTGGGCTACTGCTTCCTTGAAAAACCTTTGGATCACATCTGTGTCCCCTCCCCACTATGTAAAAAGATGAGAGCTGAAATATTCCAACTTTGATAATGAGCACACCTATTTATTTTGGCAATGTTTTGTGTCCCAAACTGATTACTGGTACTTCAGAAAAAACACTTAGTCTATTGCATACACAAAGTTGACAGTTAGGAACCTGTGGCCAGAAACCCTTAGTCCCCTACAGAATCTCAAGTGCTTTGGTTTTGTGGGCAGGATTTTCCTGTGTTGCTCTTGTCAGTTTAAGGTTCCTAATGTCACTTCAAAGGTACTTTATTCTCCTCCAAGCCTTTGGGAAAATGCGACTTTGCAAACTTTTGTCTGTTTTGTTGTTTTGTTGGGGTTTTTTTAGTAGAAACTTTAGAGACATATGCATAAGAAACAGCTTCACAAGGCTATAATTATCCCTTTTTTGACATTTGAAGTTGTGCATCTGTGAATCCTCCTATTTGTCCCATACCTTCATTGGGCTTAGAGATAACATGATTTCTTGCATTGCCCTTAAAATGCTCATTAAATTAGAGCTTTGCATTCAGAAAACTATAATCTCCTCTAATCAGTATGCTGCCATTGCATAAGCAGTAGGTCACTTGTGGCCTCTTTCCAATTCTTTGCAAATAGATCCCTACAACAGCCTCCTGAACATTGACATGCTTTTGCTGATTAAAACCTGGGAGTCCAAATATATAGGTGTCAGGCTGAAAGGCAACGGTGAGACTAAATGATGGTCTACTCATATTTAAACACAGCATAACACTACTAGCTGTGCTTTTTCCCATCTGTTTTACAAGAAAGAATTAAAAAGGAAAGTATTCGTTGTAGCTCCAGGTGCTTGCAATGCACCCACTTAACACAGATGGCAGAAGGCCTGCCTGTCAATGGGTGGAACTTCCTTTGCCAAGCAAACTAGAATTGCAGCTAAAATTGTATGGGTCTTGTTTTGCCTTTTTTTCCCCCTTTTTTTTTTTCTTTTTTCTCACACTCTGCCCACAAAAGATAGGACGTTTTCTTTACTGCATATGATTTATAAAGTGCAGACCTTTTCTGATGCATGATATAAATAAAAGGCAGTCTTGAAGGAAATATGTTTGTCATCCGCCTTAAAAATTCTCAAGGTTATAATGCCTAAGAGATGGCACCAAATTCTTACTGGAATTTCGCTTGTGGGAAACTACTTTACCCGGAATTTAATTATAATCTAGGTAAACACAGAATTTTAGATATGGAAATGACCACCCAAATCACTAAATCCAGCTTTTGTTATTACAAAAAACTCCCAACAATTCATATAGTCCCTTCATAAATTCCTACACTAATCGATCAAACTGGATTCCTCCAGCATTTTTTGGATATGATTTCTCTGAAGTGGCTCTTCTGCTCACTTAGCTGCCAAGTTGTTAATATCCCTGAAACATTAATTTAGTATCACATAAAAACTCAAAGGCCTACTCTGATTCCTTTCTAAGAATTCTGTTTAATTGCTCTGCCTTTGTAGTGCCCCATGGTTCTGAAGACTTGTCTGTTTCCTCTAACAATTTGTCAAGAAGAATGTAAAACTAAGGGTTGTTTCTTCTTCCTACCTATGATGGTATTCTCTTTCTTGTGAAAAGGATTACTGTGTCCTTAGCTCATCTCTTAACAAAGATCAGACTAAGAAAATAAATTAAATCATAAATTACATGTTCTGAAAATCCACACAATATTTGGAGATGCACACTTTGTGGGGGAGACTGCAGAAACTTTTACTATGTTTTCATATATATTCATGTATATGCAGAAAACTATAACTTGCCTTATTGACTATATCTAAGGCATTTTTAAATAGGTCTGGCCTGTTGTCCTGCTGATACAGTCTAAGCTGCTGAAGACATATTTGTTTCACAGGCAAATATTCAGCACATATGTTACAGATCTCAGTCAATGTGGCTGCAGACTAACAGAGGACAGATTTTCTGTCAGCTCTCAGGCTCTTTCTTGTCCAGTGTTCCTTTGATATATTGCTCAGGGAACACTAATCAGAAACATACAGTTTGCACAGAGGAAGCCAGATTACAAGAAACCAATGTGTCTGGTTTTTGGGTGATTATATTTTTTTTTGTACCCTGTGATTGGCTACATAAATGCACATGCATTTGGGGGCAGAGTAGAAGCTAAACTTGGAACTGCATAGAGTAGCATAAAGTGTCCTATTATATTAAAATATGCCTATGGCAGACTCTTTCCTTGGAAGCTAAAGAAGATTTCAACTGATGTGATGAAGAAGTACTACCAGTGATAACCAGAGATTGACAGAATACTTGGAGAAGATGGAGGATTGTGGTCATCTGCATAAATAACAAAGGATAGAAAGCTAAATAGCCTGTTCCAAAACAGACCATTAAAAGGAATTAGAAATACAAATTAAGGGAGAGACTGAATTTTGGATTAAAAACTTGCTTCAATTATGCCATTTTAAAAAGTGAATAATTTAGTGATTTGGGTTTCTTGCGTGGTTTTTTTTTTTTTTTTCCCCAAGCTGAGTCTCCAAAGAGCTCTCTACTGCAGGCTGTCATGTGGAAATCTTTTTCACACAGGTTTTCTGGTGCATACAAAAACGCTTATTATATCATGAAATGTATCTTTGTAAATCCATTCCCTGTGGTGTGTATCCTCTGCAAGGATAACGTTTGGACTACAAGTTAAAAATGATCAGTGATCAGTAGCTTTGCACACTGTCCTGATATCTGCAGCATACTGCTTACTTGGCAGTACATCTGCTGCCAAAGGGAGATGGTTCTGCTTCTGCTTGAGGTCGTGTTCTGCCTGCATCATCAGTACCTTTGTTGCATTCAGCCAAACCCCTAGCTGAGGTCAGAGGTCCTCATTTCAACTAGGACTGGTGCAACCATGCTAATTTACTCTGGACATGAGAGTCCAGCCCTCATGGTGGGTAAGGTCTAGATGCCTAGCAGGTTTCTCCAATGTTTGCTGAAAACTGAAAAAGGGAATATCCTGTAATTAATCTGCACATAGGTTCAGTTTTCCTCTCTTTGGCAAAGCTATTTACAGTTATGATCATTATGCACATTGGTAAATTATCCAGAACGTGCAGGATCAATGATTCTAAATATAACAGGAGAAGAGAAGCAATTTATGGTATAAAAAGAAGGAACTGCTCAATTTTGAGAGTTTATTAACAGACCTGTAATTATCTGATTTAATATTAGAAACAATAACAGCTTTTTTTTTTTTTTTGAAAGCCACAACTTATAGGTAGAATTGCCTAGACATTTTTTTAAGATTTAGAAAGTTTGAATAATTAAAATTTATTTCCCCTCACCCTTCCCCAGTTAAATGTAAACATTTAAATGGAATTAAAGAGACAACATATTGCAAGTTTTATTCCCAGCTAAAATATACACAGGATTAGTATTCTGAAAGCAAATTGGTTTGTAATTGTCTGAGTGCCTTACCAGGGGAAGGTATCTTTCCTTCTCACAAAAGTGTGATATTCTTTATTCCTTTTACACAGGCATTCCGTATAACCACTGCTGAAATTAAAACCCCATGTTGTCTTTCTCATAGGCACCATTTTCATCCTTTGCTCTGTATTCATCCCTGATCTCTTGAAGCTAAGATATTGAAAAGGATAAATTTGGCTTGATAGCAGTATGTATAACGATGCTACTGTAGGTTGCTAGGATACCATTTGGTGGTCAACTGTCTCTGGTGCAGCTGCTCTTAATAGCCAGACTGATGGACATATTTGCTTTTATCCCCCTTAATGCTTGGGCTGCAGAAAGTTTCCCTTAATCTATTAAATTTTGACTTTTGAGGAGAGGTAAGCTTAGAGACAAAGACATGGGAGAGGGAGAGAGACGTTGTTATTTTATTTTATTTTATTTTATTTTATTTTATTTTATTTTATTTTATTTTATTTTATTTTAGTAACAAATGCGTTATCCCAATGAATTTAAAAAGAACCATGTACCAGTCTCTGCAAATTTTATAACTTTTGGTACATAAGCTAACACAAGATCTAATCCAATGTCCGTTACAGTAGCTGAGAATCTTTCACTTATATATTATGACTCTGCTAGCACCCCTTGGCTTTTTCTCTGAGGATTTTGAGGGATAAAAGCAAAAGATGCAGCAAGTTGAGTTGCACAGCTGTGTGATTTAGTTGGTGGCATATAAAAGTTCATATGCTTTGTAGGATACGTGCAAGGGGAACGTGTAAGAAATTCACACTTGGCTTACTCAAAAAAAAATGCTTTTTTTCCACAAGAACAAATAGTTGTTGCTTTTGTTTTGATATAATTGCTTATGAAACATCGAATTTTGGTGCCAATTCCTGAGTGCTGACCGCTTCTAGAAATTAGTCAGCTTTACTGAGTCACTAAGTATAAGTTTGCTACCTTAAATTTAGATGTTATTTCTCAAAAAAAAAAAAACAAAAAACAAACCAAAAAAAAAGTCCACAACAAACAAGCACCCTTCTTTACCGGCAGGTCCCATTCCACTTCTGATCTGATTTCTGTTCCTGTTTGCATTCACAAACTCTAGGTAATGGGCACTGTTATGGAAACACAACAAAGCAACACTCTACCAGGAGACTTAAACCTTGGTATTCATATATTTAAGATGTGAAGAACCCTGTTTACAATATGTATTTCTTCTTTTGGAAAAGAAAAAAACCCACCAACCAACCAAACTACACGATGTTCTCTATTAACATAAATTGCTTTCCTAATTTGATTTAAGTCAATGGGAATTTTCAGTGAATTTTAGGCTGAGTGAGATCTGGAAGTCCATTCTTAACTTCAATAACAAGAATTTAGGGAGTAAGTGTTTACATGTTAAGAGTATTTCTCCCTATAATATCTGTCCAGCATAGGGAAAAGTAATTATATTCACAGAACAAGAGTCTAACTGATAAATGGTCTTTATGCAAAGTTGTCATTACTAAACCTTCTGTAAAGGTGGGAGGCATCTTAACATCTGTGGTAGTGATGTTATGTACCTGGCTGTAGTCAATTCAGAAGAAGGAATTGATCTAGTATGTGATTTAGCTCACTTGTTTTAGACATTTAACTGTAAAATGAGATGCATTGCACATATTTCTCCTGAAAGACTGTAAAAAGAGCCTGAGGTTATAGACAACTATATTTAGTTAGATTAATATTAATCTTAATCTTTCTTGTAGGTTAAGTTCCTAAACTAGTGATATTTGGTTTTCCCTCTTTATTCAGAGGAAACAGAAAATTGCCTTCAGAAAAGAGTTCACCATAAGTATTCTAGATGCCTCAGAAAAGGATGAAACTCCTTTAGAGACGCCTAGCTTTCATTTGACTGTAGTGGGAACCAGTATTGCAGTCTAGACTATGTACCAGGCTTTCAGAAGCCTAAGGTGAGGTGGTGGGAATACCAGCTTTAAAGGGTATCTATTATTTTACAAAACAGGGTATCCTGCACAAGTAATGAGCCACGAGCAAATATTGGTAAATGTTATAGAGGACACATGTTATTTGGGATAGCAGATGGGCATCAGGTAACAGCTGATTAGGAAGCTGCTCCCTAGCGTGTTCAAATATATCTGGACAGAAGGTGCACAAACAGTATCGCAGCACACATGTGAACTCAGTGAAAAATTCTGGCCACATGCAGTGCTGCTGGCCACTCTCTGGGATTCCTCTCTCCACATTCCTTTATGCCCAACACTGAATTCATGATTACTAACATCTGCAAATTATACTGGCAGTGTATCATCATTTTCTGGCAGCTATGGCTGCCAGTGAAAGACTGTATACTTTGCTCAAGCCATGGGCAGTTTGATGTAGTGAGGTCAATGCAGTTTATTCTGAGAATTTGCTGGGTTCTTGGCTACTACAAACAGAAATGACTCTAAAACCACCTCCAACAACAACCAAAAATCAAGCTCTAGCCAGGTACCTTAAAATTTTACTGCGTTTCACAGATTTTTCCTGTAACCATTCAGATACTAGTAAACAGCACCAAAGAGTTTAAAAGCCAAACCTAATACTACCAGTAATAAAGAAACCAAATGGTAAATTTTGTGCAAAGTATAATATCTAGCTGTTCTTTGCAGCTGCTTCTTCTGTAGCATTTTCTATCTAGTTTCCAGGGGAGAGATCAAAAACAAGTTTTGGTGTTATAATCCAGCTACTTTCAACGTCACCAGCACAAAGATAGCAATAAATCTACCTTATTTGGCTACAAACTCCTGGTAATGCTTTATCATTAGGAGGACACAAAGAAGGCATTGTGCATCAGTACAAATATACCTGGGTCTTCAATCATTTAAGGTGCAATGAACCCGAGCACTAACAGGTAAAACAAGGAAGTCACTGCTTTAAGAACACTCAAATAACACCTTGAATCAAAAGTTAATGCAATTAACACAGCCTTCTGTCTTGTTGGGGAGTCTAAACACTCCAAGTTACAAGCATGCTCTGCAATTTTTCTTGGTACTTTCTCCCTAAACTCTAAAATTGAGTTTCAATTGATGAACACTTCCATTAATAACAACAGCAACAAGTGTGTGTCTTATTAAATTGACTCACAAGTGCTTTTTGGGTTTTGTGTAATTTTAATTAAAACTAGTAGGTTGTTTTGCGTTTTTTCATGAAAAATAAAATTTAGAACCAAAATTTTGAAAAGAAAAGAAGCATATTTTCCTTGAAAAGCAGGGAGAAAAAAAATCTGGGTGTCTGGTTTGACTCTTTCCTTGCAATAAAGTAGAGCATTTTCACTCAACAGCACTGAGGAGGAGGCATTGCTGCAGTGTGAAGTTCTGTGGCTGTTAACTGCTGAGGTCATCTTCACTTTTGAGCTGAGACCACAGCTAGGGAACAAGGAAAAGAGGAAGTTCTGAAGAAATTCTCTGACCTGAATTTTCTGTAAAAGTGATTTATATGTCTATTCCTACCTTTATTTGGTGAAACAAGATTTGTTCCAATGTCACTACAAAACCAGCTACATCACTGATTTCTGCTTTCAGCTGGACACTGATTATTACAACATAAAGAGAGATGTAGTTATATTTTTTAAATGGTCAGCAGTGTATGCTGTGTAGTACAGGCATGGCTACAAGGATCTCAACACTGAAAAATATTCCTATAGCCCAAAGTCATGTACTTCCTATGGCAGAGGAGCCAAGAGCAGTCCACGTACAGAAGATATCTGTGTTCCTTAGACAGTTATTTATGCAGTACTTTATTGTGGACTGAGAGTGGGATGAGCAGACAGCTGAGTCCTGAGAGACCTGCTGATGTTGGCTTAAACAGCCAGTGCTGGCTCATTTCCTCCCTTCTGGTGCAGATCCAGAAGGCTTTCCACCAGGAGAGCTTGCCCACAGCCATTCACATCACAGTTTCTGCAACAGATCCACACTTGAACTGTTCTGATGCCACAGGTTTGCCCATCTGGTGCTGTTAAACCTATGGCTGTCACTCCCACACTAAAACACAGCAATGACTTTCTCCACCCTTGACATCTTGCTGAGCTAGCTGTATCCGATAATGCAATATCTGCTCATAGCAAGGGAATATGGATTCTGGCGAAAGCACTGGAACTCTTCATGAATCTGTCTCTGCCTGTGTCTCATTATTCAGCTTTATATCACTGCTGATCTCTGGATTGCATTGCTACTGATGTTTATGTCCTAACCTGTCAAAACTAGTGTCAGTTGTCTGCTTCTGGTGTTGCATATTTGCCATTGGTTCCTCTATCCTGTGGATAAACAGCCTTTTTTGTGATTCAGCTGTATTAACAGAAAAGGTTACCATTGCCAGCTTAGCCCTGCTGTTCCTTTTCCTTCTGCCTGACATTATTCTCCCCAGAAGATCCCCTTACACAAGCGCTGTTACAAGTACTCTGCAATTTGCATCAGTCAAAATGAACTGGGCCATAAAAGACTTGGTATTTGCACATTTTAAAGTAACCCAATTTGTTTTGATTAAAGTGTCTTCAGAATCAGGGACTGAGAGGAGGCACTCTCTAACAAAAGAATGTGATGGTGGTCAGCTAGAATTGAGCTATGCATGGTAGCCTAGACACAAAGTTTATGTAGAATGTCTGTCCGTTGTTATCTTTAAAACAAGTCCTATGTGCAATTTCACCTCACCTGAAAGTTTCCCTTGCTTATTCACCACAGATATCTCTCCACTGATACTTTTACTTCAGGACATATTTAATGAAAAAGTCCTGATTTAGACAGTGGCTTATTGTCTATGGAAGAATAATGCTGCGTTTCCTCAAAACTGCATTGTCCACCTTGGAATCCATTTCTGTTTGGCATTTGACACATATTTTTTGGTGGTGAATAAAGCCTGAATGTGTTAACACGTGGGCTGCAGCAATAACTAGATGGATTTGAATACAGCCACCATGAACACAGGTACAATTCTACAGGAGCAGTATCTGATGATCTGTTTTGCTCACAGGAACAAATACCTATGTTACCTCTGCACTGTATTTACATGACATGAGAGGTTGTTTATTCACAACATTTTTTTAATCTCTGCTTAAAGTAATCTTGGCTGCAGAACTCACTTGGCAATACCAAGGGTTCTCTGTCTTCTTTCTGTCAGGAATTAAACTAATGGCACAGTTGACTCAGACAGAAAACATAATATGCTATCTGTATAACACAACAAAAACCCCAATTTTGCCTTTTGGAAAGTTCTTTATATAATACTATATGTACTATAATACTTTAAGCCATAAAATGCTTCTGGAACATGGATTTGTGGTACAGTTTGGATACTCCTACTTTTGGCTTCTCTCATCTTCACCAATCCAAAAATTTAGCTGTTAATCTCACACTGCTATTGTCGCTGTCATTATGCCAAATCTTCCTGTATTTAATCAGATTAAGGAATATTCTCTTAGGCAAAAAATAACATATGCTTGTGATTATTGCAAAAATTCCCGTATAACACTATGAGGTTGCTGATTTTTCTGCAATATCACATTATGGATACATATATACTGAATGAATAAAATTACTTTTCGGCAAGATGTTACACTTCCTTAGAGTACCAGTCAGTTTTAGAAAGCATCAATAGAAACCTTCCATGAGATCTTATTAATAATTGTTCAAGACTAGTTTAGAGGTGCAAACAGCAATACAAAGGCCACTGACAGCGAGCAGTTATTTGCACAGTAAAATGAGTGTGTGCGCTTATTGCTTAGTCTAAAAATAACTGGTTCATTAACTTTAAATGTATCATTAACCTGATCATATTGTTAAAGTCAAATGTAAAAACAGATAAGGTAATTTTGGTTTATATTAGCTGGTGCATATATACGTGCATGTTCACATTTAGCACTCTTGAAAATGCAATGAGATTACACATTCTGCAGAAACCAGAAGTTTCTAAAGGGTGAAAAATGACAGCAAACCTAAGACAGGAGAATAGGAACAATTTTCTTTTCTCTGTACTGGTGAATCTTAATATTCATTAAAAGTCAAATACCAATATGAGGCTTAATAAATCCTGTGAGAAGGATTTTGCCACTTTGTGATTTGTATAATTTGCTCCTATGTGAACTAATGGTAAAACTACTGAGTTAAAATGTTGGAGAAACTACTATTTATGTTAATAGATATTGAAACAGTAGTTTTCTACCCTTCTCCATAACTATCAAATACCACCAAATATTTACTCTTGTTGAGGAGACACTGAGATGATAGCTGGAGAGAGCTTGCTGTATGGATTCCTTTGAGTTCCTGTGTCATGGAATAGACCAGATGGAAGAACTAAAGGAAATCCTTGTCTTCACAGAAGGGAATTAGATTAGTTGATTATTTTTGCTAATCTGTTCCCCAGGACTTGAGGAAGTGGAAGGTCAGTTACCTTTGGAAAGAAGTTCTTGCCCTTCCTTGTGTAAGTAACACTGTCACATATTTTACAGAGAACCTTCATATGAATGAAATGGCGCTGACTTTGCTAAGGCCAGGCTGGATTAGGACTCCTAAACCTGTGAGACTTCCCCTCTCAGTCTGCTTGCTGCTATTGTCATTTCCAGATCCAGACACTACCTGAGGATTCGTGAGTGTCCCGAAAATAAGCACAACAGACGTGACTGGCCACATGTCAACACACAGACAGCATGGCCCATTCCAGCACCCACATAAACACCAGCAGTGTGCACATACACCTGAACACAGGCAACCCAGGATTCTTCCTCTTTTGGGTCTCACCA
This sequence comes from Pachycephala philippinensis, assembly GCA_013397055.1. Lineage (NCBI taxonomy): Eukaryota > Metazoa > Chordata > Aves > Passeriformes > Pachycephala > Pachycephala philippinensis. The sequence continues at coordinate 39,320 of VWZT01014689.1, read as the reverse complement.
GGTTTGAAGATAATCAGCGAAACACGTGCATACTCCCATTTTCTTGATTGGCAAAACCACCTCAGTTCATGGGCTTTAAGTCTGACATCCATGCCTGGATCTTGGGATGCTTACCCAGTCGTTGTGTCAGACCTTGGGTTCTGGTCAGATGTGAGTGACCTCCTACACATTGGGTAGTCCAACTTGGCAGTCATCAGTGAATCATCCTCCAACACACATCACATGGAGAGAAGAAATCAAGACCACACAGGAAATAGTAAGGAAAATTGCTGCACAAATTTTTCATTTAATTTAAAACTTCAGGGTTGGCCCTTCTTTGAAGTGAATACATGACAGGACAAAGTGTCATTGGCTTCACTGATACAAGCCTTACATTGAATTACAAGAGTACCAGGTCACAATCACCTTGAAATTCTGGTCCATGTTACAAATGTGTGAAGTTCAATGACGACTGGTGAGTTAGTATCCTCCAAACAGTGGCTGCTAGAGTATCTGATCATGTATAACATAATGCAATTAATTAATTAATTAATTGTATTAAAAATAATTAAAAAGAGTGTCACATTTTTATATGAGGCTTTCCTGTGGACAGATAACTCTTGTGAATGCAGCTTCCTTCTTCACCATTGTTTTAATCAATAAATTGCTTAGAATAAATGTCATACCTCAGAAGGGCCAAGAGAAAAACTTGTGCTTTGTAAGATATTCGTATTTCAAAACTTGATCTCCATTACATGATTTTAAATAAGTCATTTATAAAGCAGAACTATAAATAGAAATTCCAGATCAGAAAAGGATAAACAGAATGGAAGAGATTAGTGTAGGTCTTTTACTGCTCACACTGGTGCCTTAATCAGTTCCTTCTCATTTATATTATAATACAGATGTCTGTGCATTTTTGTTTGTGTTATTGCCTCCATTTATGAAAATTTTTAAAGATATGTTTATAACATCATCATTGTCTTGAAGATGTATATAAGGAGGCCAGAAACTGTTACGAAGAAATACATGGCATATGTAAGTGACAGTGGACTTTCTAGTTCTTTCACAAACTTGTACAAGAAAAATCCATGTAAAAATGCACTACAAGAAGTTTTGGGGATCACCATGAAAATCTTTTGCCGAGTATTTAATTGTGCCTTTTTTTTTTTTTTTTTCCTTTTTATATTCAATGGTAACTTGTCTAAAACACTGTTAAAATACCATACTTTGTCCCAGCATAAGAGAGCAGAATGTCTATGCAGTACCTGATGTTGGTACTCTTTTTCCTATCAGCTTACTAGCTGTGGACCTGTATGCCATCAACACTAGGATAAGTTTCATGTCATAAGAGACTCTGTTTTCCTTTGTGCTTATTAGAGCAAATATACTTTTAATTACTTTCTGCATGTTTCCCAAGACTCTGAATCATTTTATTGTAGTCCAAATATGCCTTTCATGTTTGGAATACATCTTCCCTGTTTCACACGTCTTTTGGGCAGTCACATTGGTGAAGCATATAAAGGTGAAGAAATGGTCTGTGAAGGTAAAAAAGAATTAATCATGACACCGAGACTAGTCAAAAATTTGAATAGGCTTGAAGGAGGAAAGTGAGATATGCAGCATCTGTCCATCTTTATAAAACTTTGCTGTACATAAACTGCCTGACAAAGTATCAGACACTGTGTACTGAATGTAAAAACCTGAATACAAAGCAGATGGGTCACAAACATTTAAAACTCAGATTTCTAGCTTTACAATCCCTTCTGAGTATAATCTTCTTGTAAAGGTAAGATTTATTCCACATTAGTTATTCAAAATAGCCCAGGAAAACTCTAGAGTTGGGTTGATGAATACACAACCTCCAGTTATAGATGATGAAATCGTGAAATTAGCTTTCATTATTGAGTTCCAGTATTGAATCTTATGAACCTTCAAATCCACATGGTGCAGAACAGAAGGCAAATTTACATCAATTAATTGTTTTATGAAAACCTGATAAAGAAGCACTGTCCTTGAACCACTTAGATTAATGAACCTAAATAAAACACGTGCATGTATCTGTGTATATAATTCCGTGTTAGAGGATATTAATGGCTGCCATCAATCACAAATCTGGTTACAGTTGATATGTGAAATTACCTTCACTGAGTCTAAATGAGAGAACAGCCTAATGTTACTTTTGCGTAGGCAGAATGAAAACAGTAGAAGCCAGGGTTAAAAAAAAAAATTTAGGAAAGCATCATTACAACATCTAGCAGCTGAGCATCTTCCAGTTTCTCACTTTTTTTCTGTAAAAAAGAATATAAAAGAGATCACTCACCCCAGCTATCTCAGATAAGATAGCTAAGAAGAACTTCATTATGGAACTATCTGTTTATCTCTATTATGTCAAAGCTGGGACTCCCAGCCACAGGTGGTATTCAGCCACTCTAACTTAGATAAATGTGTAGAAGCTTTCTAAGTTTAAGACACTTTTATGAATAGTTAGGTCAGTTAAGTCATGAAAAAAAAGGAGATTCACCAGAGATAACAATGATATAATGAATTATCCTTCTATTGAAAATAATCTGACAATGACAAAGTACTACTACTACTTTTGCACCTGTTACTAGGACAACCCAGGAACTGTTAGTCTTTGTCTATTGTATGAGTCAATATATGCAATTTTTTTTTTTAAACTGGCTTTCCTCCTCAGTACTCTTACTTTCTCCTTCTGTCTTCCCACTAAGAACTGAAGAAGGGTACATCAGAAGATGACATGTGGAAGCAGCATCTGCCGAGTAACTTTGCAGTATGTTCTACCTCCTCCCCTTCTCTTCAGTCCTGCAGTACAAAGATCATGGCTTAAATTTAGATGGTATCAGGATATGTTTGCTCAGATCCCAGTTTTTGATTAACTGCTATAACAACAGCTACAACAGAGAGGAGTCTACTTAAAAAAATGTTTGTGTATATATTGTGTGTCTGTATGTACCAGTCTTTCATGCCATCATACACATGCATGTGTGTGTATACATATGTATATATATTTATGTTAAAAATATCTTTTGTTTTTTCTTTACAATAAAGTACAAGCAGTGTGGTGCATGAAGAGATCAGGGCAGAAAAGCAGGACACTAAATTCCTGACTTCAGAGACTTCTGTCAAACTCCTGACTCCAAGATTAAGTTGTTTACACTGTTTCTCCCCTCATAGTGCTGTTTATTCTGTTTATTCGTAACATAACTCTTTGGGTGCCAAGGACTGAATCTTACACTTTAAGTTTGGAAGTCCAAGTACCTACACCTGTGCATGAGTTAGTCATTCTGACAGGGAGAAATACGCAGCTCAGAGGTAGATGTTCACTTACCAAACAGCTACACCTGGTCACATGACCTTGACTTTAGTTAGTAGTTCTTGAGTTTTAATTATTTATTAAAATAGGCAAACTGCTTTGGTAACAAACCGCCCTTCACAGATAGGCATAAACAGAGTTCTGTAATGCACATGACTCCTCAGACGTTGGGAAAAAAATGCACCAAAGACAAGAGGTAAGAGCAGAAAGTCAGCAAAATGTGCCCAGTGGTTTAGCAATAAACAGGTGTATATTTTTTTGCTTAAAACTTGATTTGCTGGGGTTTCAGTGAGGATTTGTTAATCCTGTATGACTAACATCCTAGACATTCATAGCCAAGTATCAGAGACATAGCTATCCCTAAAACAGTACTTTGAAGTAACCAAATGGGGAACAATACTGCAATAACTTTGTTCTGGATATTCTTTTTGTCTAATTGATCATTTTCCAGAAATTTCAATAAAATACTTTTCTATTAGTCATACTGTCCAGGAGCCAGTCCCATAATGTGTTATTAGACATATTTCTATATTTTTCTTCTCTCTTGCATTCAATGAAAGGAAAGGCTGGACAGTGAAAATAACTATGAATTAATGCCAATTTAGAGTGGGAGTTATTTGTCTTATTTTTCCATGTACCAGATAAGTTAGTATGCCACTACAAATTCTTATACAATCACCTCTTGGTAACATACTACTTTTTAACTCTCTTTTTCTATACAGATTTAAGAATTAGATTCTGATAGAAGTGATAGAGTTCCTCTATGACTCTCAATATTTACTCTTATTCTGGGTAAATTAATGTTTTCTTGGAGTTTCCTGTATGTTTGCATGTCTTTTTTTTTTGATTTTTTTTTTTTTTTTTTTTTTTTTCCCAGAGGACAATTATTCTATGTAAAAATGCATGAGAAGTATCAGTAGTTGTGACCTCTTTGTCATTGGCCCTTGCTGATAAATTTCTCAAACTAATTCTGTCGACGGGTTTGGACTGAGGGAGGCTAAACTTTGTAGAAAGAAATCTATCACACAGTGAACTGTGCTTAGAGCTTGCTTATTACAAGACATGAAAAATAAATGGTTTTAGTATGAAGCACATTTTTTTACCTAGAGAATGACTTTGGGCATAATGGACTGCATTCAGTTCTGTTATTTCTTCTGTTATTTCAGCCAATGTTTAATGTATTTGCTTTCATTTTCTGCCAAAACACAGTCCCAACTTTCAGCATTTGCTCTACTTTTAGTTGTAAAATAACATTTAGAAAGGCAGTACATTTCACCCCTTCTAGGTTAAGCCCTAGAACTTGTATCGTGTATTTGTCCACAAGAGAAAGTTTTAAACTACCAGGCAACCTACATGATGTATTGTCAAAACATCCCGCGGCAGCTCGGGATAATATACATTGGGCTCAGCCTTAAAGGATTCAGTGTTTGAAACAGTAACACAACTTACAAAGAATAAAAGTAATGGATAAGTAGAGAAAGCATCGAAATTGAGCTACTTTGTCTGTGTAGTCCAAAATGTATTGCAGAGGAGAATGACACCACAGTCATTTTATCACCCAAAAATCCTGTCATATAAATTAAATAGTAGCCATGGGAAGGCAGAGTAGAGTGGTGTACTGCCTCTGTTTAATCAGACAACTAATATGGGTTGGTATTGGCACTGAAGACACAAAAATAAGATTAAAATAGAAAACAACTTTTTTCTAATTTCTAATAGAAATTTAGAAAACCAACAATTATTGGATATTTGGAAACTGAATTGCTAACCACTGCAGAGAAAAATCTTTGTCAAAGGGGAAAAAAATGAAGTAAGACTTTCTATAGTTATTCAGAGCAATGATTTTGGCCATTTAGCTTCAAACACCTTTTTCAATTTATTAGAACCTGATTAGTCATTCAATACAATTTTTACCAAGGCCTGTAGTGATAGGACAAGAATGAATGTTTTGATTTAAAAGATAATATGTTTAGGTTAGCTGTTAGGAAGAAATTCTGTGCTAAGATGACGGTGAGGCACTGGAAGAGGTTTTCCAGAGAAGCTAGGGGTGCCCCATATCTGGGAGTGTGCAAGGCCAGGTTGGATGGGTCTTTGAGCAACCTGGTCTAGTGGAAGGTGTCCCTGCTCATGGCAGGGGGGTTGGAACTGGATGATCTTTCTTGTCCCTTCTGCCAAAATCTTTCTATGATTGCATGATTTTACATAACTGACTGCAATAAGATTTTATATAAAACCTAAAGTGTACTTCATTAGTGAACATATATGGGCATACCTATGTGTTTATACAGTCACAGAATCCCTCAAAACATGTGACAAGATTTTCAGTAAAACTTAGTTTGATATCTTTAGGAGTCTTGTAATTTTACACTGTTTCTCAAGTAAAAGCTTACTACTTCCAATTCTAAAGATGATGCCAAAATTATAATTTTCTTTAAAATTAATCTGAGTGACTACTGGGGATAAATATATGTCATATTTTTAAAACTTAAAAATACCATGGCTATCTGATTGACCTGTATGACAAAAATAATAATAATATTTGACATGTTCTATAGTGTTCCAACAAGCCCACAGTGTTGCAAAAGACAGTGTAAAACGTCTGTTGTCCTCCCTAATGTGAAATAAAATCCTTACTATTTACTTTAGCATATGGTCTTTTTTGTACCTTGATTTGGCAAGAGGTATCTAATAACCCTAATAATCAGATCTTAACAACAGGAATTATTAGCTTGGGTAAATTGTTGATAATTAATTGTTTGTTTATCTTTAATATTTAGCAATGGGCAGGAGTAGCAGGGGGGTAATGGGTTCCATCCCCATCAGACCTTGATAAAAGTCAATAAAATCTTCCTGAGTCATATTTACCTCTTGTGCTAATGGCTGACGAAGTGCATCAAGCCTGGCATTGCACCATGCGATAACAGCAGGTTTGCCTCTCAGCAGTGTGTATACTGTGCCTGCAGAGTATCCTTAGGAGGGATTTCCCCAGCTGCTAGCCAGAAGTGGGCATCATGAATTCATGATGAACAAACCCAGAGGAGCTGGAACCTTGAGCAGTGTCAGTGTGAAATGTGTGTGTATGTGTGTGTAAGTCTCAGAGTACAAATCTTAGATTACAAGGTTGCTATTCAGTCACTTTACCCATCCTGCTGAGCAAATAAGGTTTTGATTGCAGGTCACTGAGTGGTGCAGTTTTGTTCTTTCCACAACCCCACTGAAATTTAGTTGTGGCAAGCAATGTACAACACTAATGGCCTTTTTTTCTGTCTTCCAACATCTAGCACCTAAATATTCTTGTCTTGTTAGTGTTATATTAATAATGAATAACCAAAAAATTTCTTGCTTTGTATAATATTGTTCTCCTAGACCTCCACAGTGTTATATGCATGCATATGCACATGCACAAGCACACACAGAGAATAAAATTTCTGTCGAAATCCCTACCAGCTAAAAAAACCCATTATAATTGCCACAGGTAATAGGATTCAATATATCATGGACTCTGTTAATTTCTTTATGCTTAATAACATGAAATTGAAGACATATCTCTTCTATACTCCTTTCTCTCACCTCCTTAGCATTTTCGCTTGGTGTCTCTGGTGACACATTTAAAACTTCTCATTTTATTATTGTTCTACACATCAAGTAAGATACATCATGTAATGCAGAAACGCAACAATGATTTTTCTCTGCTAAAAATTTTATTAAAAGTTATAGTTATGAGGAGCAGTTACCTGAGTTTTGTTGTGTTTTTATAACTGGAAGTACCAAATGGTGTGCTAGTGTTAATGATCCAGGTAACTCCTGGGTTTCATGGGTTTGGTTTCTTTTGAGGAAGTTATTAATCTCGATATAAATAAGTATTTATTTGTATTTCAATAGATTCAATTCCAATTTTTATGAAACTTGATCGAGTATTGTACAAAAGTATGGTCTCTTTTTTTTTTTTTTTTTTCCTGGTATCCATAATCATTTGATTTTGCTTAAAATTCTACACTGAAATTCTGAACATTACTTGGCCTTTACTGTAGCTTTGAATATTCACCACCACCCCCCTGATAACCATTACAGGTCAGTTATGAGTTATCAGTGTGCTTGATATGCTGAAGAGAGTGGCTGTCACCATAAAATGCACGGCTACAGAAAGAACATTAAAAGAGTAGTGTGTCATTGGATCAAAGGTCCATCTGTATCTGATGGATGTCAGTATCACTATTTTTGGCATTGGCCAGGAATAAAAGCATAGGTAAGATTATACTTACAGGGGAAACAGCCACATTTCTGAAGTGATGTGAATAAGCACCTTGCTTTTTTTTTTTTAATTTTTTTAAATTTCTTCCCACACACAAATACATAAAAACACCAAAACAAAACATAAAACCATACCAAACCAACCAAACAAACAAAAAAACAAACAAAAAAACACCACGCAAAAAACAGAAAAAAGGAAAATAAATAGGAGGGTACATTTAGAGATTGAGGCCAGAAAAAGAAAGGTCTTATTTTTTTCTTTCTGAATATGCATTTACACAGTCACATAATGATCACACATATGTGGAGATTTTATTATTTTCTGAAAGTCTTGTATAAAAACTGCCTTTAGCTAAGCCTGAGGTCTTAAACTTTTTTTTTTTTTTTAATAGGCCATTTCTTTATTGCAAAGAGACCTGCTTTGCAAGACTAAGAAGTATTTTTTGTTTTATTTTCCCCATATTTTCTCTCTTTTTCTGAAAGGAATACCAAAATACTGTGTTTTCAGATAGGTGGAGAACTCCTTTATTTTTGTCTGCTCTTAACTCTAATTCTTCAAAGAAACTATGTGTGAGTTTAAAGTGTTTTGGAACAGCCTAGTATCCCATGAAAATACTAACTCAACAACCAAATGAAATCTTGTTGAAACTTTCTTCTTCCTTCATGTTGTACATCTCGAATACATGTAGGCAGTTTGACATTGAAATGCCACAGCACTTTCTTGTTTAGTGAAGTTAGCAACAGAGAAAATATTATTCCAGCTCTTTAAAGCCAGAAGTGCTTCCCTCTCCACTTACACATGCAGTTCAAGCTGCAGTCCCGTAATTGGGTCTCAGAAATTGCCTCTCTTTCTCTTTCTCGAATCCCCATGCCCAAGTTAAGAACTACTATTAAGGGTCTCACTTTCATTCCCCAATTGCTTTTCTCTCTGAAAGCTTCACTGTGGATCCCTAGCAATTTGCTCCCTTTTATCTGTTGATTCTCAAGTGTGTTAAGTCAAAGTCAGACAGTACAGAGCTAACCTCTTTCTCAGGTTTTTCTTATGCATGAGTTTCAGGTACCTTATGGTATTTTAAAAATACAATTCAGAATATTTTATTTAGCAAAAAGGTATAATCACCAATTATACAGTCTTACACAATTATTATTTTTCAATCTATGTGCATAAGATAGGATTTTCTCACTTGACATATTTATTACTCACAGAGAAAAAACAGAGACAAGCCGAAGATATTTGGGGTCATAGTCTTGTTGGGTTCTTTGGATTCATCTCAGCTGCAGCTCTGCTCTTTTCAGCAGGATAAACATGACTGACATCTGAGTTACAAAACAGATATATAGACAGACAGATTAACCTCTTGCCACATAAGGACTGAGCCCAAAGTTGTTTTCAGCGAAATCTTTTTCATCCATAGCTGTTGGCACCAATAGCTGTATTCATTGCGCATGTGTGTATTTGCATGTGCTCTGTGGTGAAAAGACTATTAGTTTTCAATATCAGTTTGTGTTTCATATATGAGTGACAAAATATTTTTTTTTCTTTTTTTTTTTTTTTCAAAATAAGCAAACCTTTTTATATCACTCAAATAAGTAGGTTTTAGGGAAGCTAGGTATTCCTCACTCTGAAAATCAGATACTGGAGAAAAATAAAAAGTGTCTAAAAGCAACAATGGGTTTTATCTCTAAATAGTAATCTAGAAGTTAGGCGTAGTTTTCTGAGCTGTCTCTACATTCATTGGAGAAAAATGAATGCTGCTGAATCTGGGGATTTTTTCTCAGTTATCTCAATGATGTCATGGCTTTGTGAACACATAAAATCATAGAAAGTCAAGGGGTTGCAATGGGCCTTAAAGATCATCTAGTCTCAGCCCACCCTTCCATGGGCAGGAACACCTCCCAGTAGATCAAGTTGCTCAGTGCCTTATGCAACCCGGTTTTGAATACTGCCAGAGTTGGGGAATACACAACATCCCTGGGCAACCAGTTCTGGTGTCTCACCACCCTCACAGTAAAAAGTTCTTCTGAAATATCTAACCCAAATTTCCCCTCTTTCAATTTGTACCTATTGCTCCTTGTCCTAACACTACAGTTCCTGAGGCAGTGTCCTTCTCCGGTTTCCCTGCAGGCCCCTTTGGAGGTCTCCATGCAACCTTCTCTCTGCATGCTGAATAGCCCCAACTTCCTCAGCCTGTCTTCATAGAGGAGGTGCTCCAGTCCTCTTAACAATTTTGCAACCCTCCTCTGGACCCACTCCAACAGTTCCATGTCCTTCTCATGTTGGGGGCACCAGAGCTGGATGCAGCACTCCAGGTGGGGTCTCACAAGAGCAGAGTAGAGGGGCAGAATCACCTCCTTTGGCTTGCTGGCCACGCTGCTTTTGATGCAGCCCAGGATACATTTTGTTTTCTGGGCTGCAAGCTCACATATCAAGTTTTTAATCAACCTTCACTCACTTGCACACCTCCAGCTTCTAATGCTTGTTTCCTAGACTGTATGTGCCTGAGGTGAATTTCCTTTTGCCCTATTCTGTAATTTCTGAGATCTCACTTGTTCCCATCATCTTGAACCTTTGCTTTCCAGCACTATTGAACTCTACTGCACTTCACCACGGGTTGTGTTGTTTGTAGTTTAAAGCTCTCCTCCTTACTTTGGACAGACTTTTGCAAAGATTATCTTGGCTTGACTGTAAGGAGCGTCTCCTCTTCCAGTCCTCCATCCTCAAAGCGGGTCCCATGGTTGTGAAAGCCAAATTCCTGTCAACATCACCAGCTGTACAACCAGATTGTCGACCTGCAGGTGTTGAAATTAATATAATTGTATGACTTTGGTGTGACAGGACTTGAAATCAGCCAGGGTAGACACATTTAGATTTTCTTCAGTCCAAAGACAGAATGATATTCAAAGAGAACTTTATTTTTTTCTTTAGTAGACTAAAATCTAGAATATATATCTCTCTGAATAAAGAAAACCTAAAGTTTTCTTGAAGTAGTAAAATAAACCATGCCAGAGAGATTTCCTGGGTACTGGAACTTCATTTCCTGTTCTGTTAAACTGTTAGAGAGGTTTCTAACATGCTTTAGGCCAAGTAGAACAGGCAGATCCCCCTCGAGGGCCCTAGCAAAGTCTGGATTTAGCACAAGTCAGACACCTTTCTCAACAGAGAACATGCATCCAGCCACCCTATTTTGTAAGCTGGAAAGTATAATAGTATGTTCATGGGCCATTCCATGCCTAAGAACATTTTAGGGAACATTTTGTTTGCCAGTTTAAATGTGATAAACGTGATTAGGAAAAGCAGAATAAAATAGGGGATGGGGAGGAGCATTAGAAACTACTTTTCTTCTACCAGCTGTGTCCTTACAGACAGGTTCTTGCTCTTAGCCCAGCCACTGAAACTCAGTTTTTTGAACTAAGAGAAACTATATTCAGTTGTTCATAGTTTTTAGGAAATTATCTCTATTCTCTAGCTGTCACTTCGTCAAGTCAGTTTCATAGTCCATACACAAAATGTTAACTTTCAAATCTTTCTACATTTCTACAGTCTTTCAAGCCTTTTTCTCTTTGAGCATGCTCATTTATTCTCACCAGCATATTTCCACCCCTTGGGGTGGTTTTTTTGTTTGCTTTTATTTTGGTGTTTGATTTTTTGCAGGTTTGTTTTGGTTTCAGTTTTCCTATTTTCTGGAAGGTTCCATGTGTCTCAATGACTTCTTAAAGATAAGCCAAGAACATATGAAACATATGATACCTTTCCTTAAATAGGGCATTATGCCCAAGCTAATTGGCTGAATTCTCAGCAGGGCTAATTAACTTGGGCGGAGCTCCATGGTGAGAGATTTGTTGTCTTTGTTTCCAGAGCAATAGTGTTTGGGTCAACAAGTGCTCTGCACTGTACTGTCCTCAGCAGGGTAAAACCCTTCAGCCTACCATCAGAAATATGAGCTATAGCAACCATCTTGAAAAATTTGGCCGGTTTGTGTCTTCTAACCCAATAAAAATAGATGACTTCTGCTGCATTTTCCTTTGGGCATGATATTTCCCAGTCTAATTCTATTAATCACTTTAGAAACCAGTTTGTGTGAAAGCTGAAGCATGAAATGTGCTGGCAGGGCATTGCAGCAGGTGCATAGCCACCATGCTCTATCATGTATAACTTTGCAGACATGAGAAACACTAAAGACTTTGTTAAAATGATTATCTGTAATCCTAGACAGGGGTAGTAGGCCAAAATTTTTCTCTCTGTTGAAGAAGAATCTTGTTAGAAACTAATCCAAATTATTGATGGGTCATTTGAGGCTCATTCCCATAACTCCAGGCCTGGATTATTGTAACAGATGGATGAGTTGACATTCTTCATAGGAGCTGTGCTCCCTGCAAATACATAGTATACGTACACGGTATTTTGCCTCTCTGAAGTCTTGAACGTCTGTTTGGATGGCATTTTGCCTACTCACAAGTCAGTACAAAAGTCAAGCAATGGTAGGTTTATGCGGACAGTTGGCATTACCCTGAAAATGTCACTTTTTCCAGGAATTCCTCATTTTGTGCCAGTATTACATATTGGCACCACATGCCTCTTTACACCTAATTACATGAGTTGACACATGACAGAACAGAAATGGTTGAGCTGTGGAGGGAAAGAAAGGTTGAAATCTATGGTTGCCCTTCCAAATACAGGTAATATGTTTTCAGACTTGTTGGAATGTCAGTGTACAGGAGGAGTCATGACCCTTTCTCTCTCTCATGTTCCAGTAATTTTACAAAAAGTTAACAATTGTCATTGTCTCATGTTTTGGCACAGGTTAATGTCTCATAAGACCTTCTACTAAGAAATTGGTGTTATTCATGTACTAAACTCTTAAGGGAAAAAACGGAAAGAGATAATTTTTCCGTTTCCTGTAAAACCAGGGTAAGGAATAGTTTTTGGTTGTAAAATCCATCTGAAATAAAAAGTGAAGGTAATATACCTAAATGTAGCACACAGATACCTGTTTCGAGACTTCTATAGTTATGCTCATTCTTTTCTAGCCCGATTTTCCATCTCATCTATGTACAGTCCAATAGAGAAAAAAGAGAATGTTTAAAAACAATTCCATAAAGAATTACCACTACGCTTAGGGAACTAATTGAACATGACTCTGATTCTTACTCAAATTAGCAAGATGACCACTTTTTACTGAGGACATGGGCTAAACAGCTTCCCAGACTCCTCACAATAAGGTCACTTTCTTCCCTCAGATCTATAAAGACAAGTAAACTCTTCCACATTCACTAGAAGAAGACTAGAGAATGTCATGTATTGTAACAGAAAACTTCTAAGACATAATTTTGTTGCAATAGAGACAGTGAAGGCTTAAATAACTCAAATGTTTCTGCTTAAATAGAGTTAAAGTAGCTTGGATGCTCATACCCTCATGGCTTCAGCTAATTCTGCAGTGAAGATGTAGCCATACTTAGTCTACTTTAAATAATAATGACAACATTAATATAGCAATAAATATAAATAAAAGTCATTATCTTCATGATCCAGTCACTTAAAATTGTTCTCTTTCAATTTTGCTTAAGTATTTAGCCCTTCCACTCCTCCCAAAGTCATCAAAGGAAAGTAAACAGGAGAGAGGAACATGTGTCTTACCTTTTCCCTTTTACTAGTTTGTGGAATGGATTTACACACAGAAGAATAGAACAGCATCCTACAAAGTGGTAGCACAGTAAATGAATAATCTTAGTTCACACAACCCCTCCCAAAAACTTACTGTCACATCTGGGTATTCTTTCCAAAAGGGATGTAAATGTAGAACTGTATTTTAAGAGCAAGCATTTCATATGGGTTGCAAGCAGTGACAATATGACTTTGTCTTAGAGGTGTATTGAAAAGTCAATATACGAGTTATGAAGGGCTTGCCTGCTACAGCTACAATTGTTTAAGAAGGAATTACTTCTCATCCACTAAACACCTCACATATCACCCTCATATGTGAAGCAATCTTCAAGACTTTAATTTATTCTAACTATAGGCATCAACTTGTATGCCTTAATGATTGTTTGATCTAAACCAGTAACTCAGACTTTCTTGATAGTTGATAAAGAGATTGAAATATTTACAGGCAGTGATTCAGATGGAAAGAATCACCTTCTAGAGGTGTTCTCTTTCTCTTCAGTATCTGTATAGGAGTCCTGTGACTTTTGGTTTTGCAATGTAGTGGAATTCAATGGGATGTAAGTTTCTGGGTTCATTCTTAGTTCAGTTCAGTACAAGTAAATTGAGTTTGCCTAAATGACTTGCATTGCGTCCTTAAAACAATCTGATTTATTTGGCTTGAAATGGGCCAGCAGTAGTCATGAATCCAGTTATCACATCTCAAGTGAGGAGTGATAACTAACAGCTATGGAACTGTCATCTGCTGAATAGCTCCAGCTGTTCTGTAAGCCAGCATCTGGCTATATCCCAAATTAACAAAAAAGGTTGAAAAAAAATCAAGAAATATTCTAAGTTCTTCTCTTATCCCGTTATTTTTTGGCATTATTTTTGTTAAATATAATATGCATAATGTAAAAAAGTGTTACTTTTCTAAGATGTTTAATATTTAGTAGATAAGTTTAAAAGTCTAAGAAAATTATTTGGCAAAATTAAATGTGTATGATTTTGTGTAACTGACTTGTAAAGCCCTATGTATCTCAGTGAGTGAGCATAGACTACATCTTATGCTTAAAATAATATCTTTGCAATAATTTATTTTAAAATAACTTTATTAATTTATCCAGTAATATTTTTTGCCTAAGGCTTCTGTAAATGTAACAATAAAAAAGAGGGGAAACACCTCAAAAAACTATATTAATATTTGCTCAGATAGGTATGCATAAAGTTTCTGGAGATTGTCCTCTTTTGTGAGAAATATAATTGGTAGAAAGGTGACTCTCTAAACTGAAGATTTAAAGAAATCTAAAGATGAAAAGAAAAAATGCTGTTTTGTGGGAGAAATATAGGTAGTACAGCTTTTAAACTGCACAGGAGGCCAGATCAGAGGACTGTATAGGTTGGGAAAGAATGATGTCAAAAGGCACACTGATGAAATATAAGCTGCATATAGCCGTGGTTCCTGTGGCTCCTCTGTGGTTCCTATGAACTTCTAGGGAGTTCAGTGGTGTTTCTGTGTAAGGCAATAAGGATGAGGAAACGAGTAGTGTGTTCAGCTCTGAGGCCCCCAGCGTAAGAAGGCAGACTGTACAGCAGCCTTCCAGTACCTAAAGGGAGCCTGTAAGAGAGCAGGAGAGGGACTTTTTACAAGAGCGTGTACTTATAGGACAAGTGAGAATGGCTTTAAAGTTAAAAATAATAGATTTAGGTTGGATATGAGGAAGTAACTCTTCACTGTGAGGGTGGAGAGGCACTGGAACAGGCTGCCCAGAGAAGTTCTGAATGCCTCATCCCTGGAAGTCTCCAAGGTCAGTTTGAATGGACCTTTGAGCAGTCTGGTCTACTGGAAGGTGTCCCTGCTCCTGGCAGGGCAGCTGGAAATAGATGAACTTTAAGGTCCTTCCAACCCAAACCATTCTATGACGCTATAATTTTATGAAAGTGTAAAAATCCCCATTGCTAAGCCAGAAAATCCCAGCTTCTAAGTAGTGTTATCCTTCCTAGTTACAAGTGTTTTCAGTGGATGTCCTGCTCTGCCCTCAGAGAGTCAAACTGGCATTTTTTTTATAAATGTCAGTTGGAAATATGTTCCTCTCGTGACCTCACACTTGACGTTACAAGTGCCCCAGAAATCTTCTAAAGTGAAGCAGGTGAGCTACTACAGGGTCTAGAGAGGAGTGAGAGGAATGATAGTTTAAGGGGCAAGCAATTTTTTACAAAAAAGTCTAAAGGTGACAAAAGCTTCTGGGCCAGAATTAAAGAGTGTGCTTTGAGAAGTCCAGACACATTTTGCTAGGATTTACAATTGATCAATAGTGGGTTGAGAGAAGAGGAAAAAATATTCAAAGCCACTGAAATACCATCACCTACATATTCATTGGAACACTTGCTGTTTCTTAATATGATAATACATTGAAGCAATTCATACCTAACCTTTCCCCAAAAAAGGCCATGCTCTTTAAAATCTAAGCTGAATATGCACTAAAAAAAATTGTACTGCTTCACTATTTTCCCCCGAGAGTTATGCCAAATCTGTATGGGAAGCTAAGCTGTTTCACCTTGATAACTATCTCCAGTTCTTGTGACACTGTGCGTAAATGTACTGCAAACCATCACAGTGTTTTGAAGATACCCAATACTTATACAAAACTAATAAAAATGTATGCTTTCCTCATTTGAAGAAGGGAATACTAGATCATATTCCACACACTATCAACACACTATCAAGAACTATCAACAACTGATTTTTCACTAGCATTTTTGCTTTTGGAGTTCATGATTTCAGTTTGTTTGAGAACTACCAGGGTTTAGAAGGCTGATGAGACTTCAAAATGCACTCATCAATTCCTTAACATATGAATAAGCTTTAAAAATGTGGAAAGAAAATCTCAGCCACAAGATCAAAGTTTCATGAAACAACACCAATTTTCCTCACTTTGAAATTCATTTTCACTCTTACCAGATGTTCTTTCCAGGTTTCATGAAAAAAAGTGGAGTCATCTAAGCTGTGAAGTTCACATCTCAAAATTTGTAATAGATCATTTAATACCTACTGAAAAATTCCTGGGACATTCATGATTCACAAAGGCATTCCTCGTATCTGGAACCTCTGTGGGTGTCTCAAAAGTAGTTCTTCCTTTATCTGGAAGTGTTAGTTTGATGTGTTCACATCCAAATGCCAGAACCAAACTACTATTTTTCTCCTGACAGTTTAATGAGTTCATCAGCTAAGTAAGGAAATGGGTAGCTGCCTTCAATTGACTGAAGTCTTCTGCCATCAGCATAATCATTTACTTGCCATTAGATTTTTTTTTCCAGATTGTGATTAAGATGTTCAAATGTTATGTATATTTCTTATCTGACCCAGCTTTCAGAATGTGATTAATTACCTTTTTACCTTTATCTTACGTAGTAAGAAGCTGGGACCATGGTCCAGCCTTGCATCCAGCAATATTTTTCTCAATCTAATTTTTGGAGAACAACATATTAATCAAGGTCTATATCAACTTCTCTGATATCTGCTTTTTGCTACACATAGGTCCTTTTCTTTAATACTGGCTTCAAATACCTAACATATGAGGATCTTAAAGGCATTAATAATGTCAGACACTATTCTATGCTCCTATTTTTAATTACTTATATATCCTCTGCACTCATGATGGTGGCTTTTACCCAGAATTCTAGTTTTAGTCTAGGTTGAAACAGAAGCCTCATATGAGAATTTCTGGCTTTAAACAATTTGACAAGTTCATTTTGACTCTGCCTTTCCTAGACATTATGCTTGGCTGAAAGAAGAGTAATTTGTCCCATTCATATAGTAGCTATAGGAAGTGTCTTTATCACTGCAAGAATATAAATTTCTTCACACCTATTCAATAGAAGTTTATAAATTTTTTTTCAAAATTAAGTCTATTACCTTATCATAAGACAGATATTATAAATACCTTTCCGTAAAATTCTCTCTCAACACAACATAAAAAATATAATTGAGCATACAAAATAGCCATTAATATGCAAAATTCACAGATTCTGTGAGAGATGAATTTTTCTGTCTACACTACCTGGCTGATGATGAGCAGTAACCTATATAATTTTTCCAATGCATGATATCTTCCTTTCAGAGCAGCTTATTATCCACAGACCAAATCATGAGTTCAGTGTCACTAGGTTTTTCCAGTGTCAGTGGCTTCAAGCATGGAAATGGATACTGGGCAGTTCTCCTGGTTGTCAATTGTATTACTAACTTCTAATTTCTTTCTGGCTTCTGGCTTTCATATGACTGGGAAATTCGCTCTTCAGCAGCCTTTGCCTCCACTTAATCTGCAAATGTCATCTGATTTAAGATAGTTTAGGCATGAAAATGGTTGAGCCACAACAGTGAAGGACTCCACAGGCTAATTTCTTTTTATTTCCTTCTCCCTGAGAAGCTTGTTTACAGCTAGTCAGTGTATGTCTTTATTGTGTCTCAGAATAGAAATACTACTTGGTCTTTTCCTTTAAAAGCACAAGGAGACTAAGGACTGGGGAATTAGTGCCACTATGAAGTAGAGAATGAGAATGAAAATATAACTTTGAGGATACTACTGTTTACCTTATTCCAGTAAATTTAGACCGGTAAGTTCCTTGTTAGAAGAAAACAACTCTTAGTGTCTCTCTGTTGCTTTTATATCATGTGTGGCTTGCCTGCAGGGGATGGAGTGAAATGTAACTTTATTTACTTTGTCTTAGGGAAAAACGGACCTGATTAAAGAGGAGTAGAAGAAGAAAAGTCTCTCTGGGCTCTGTTCTGCAACATAACATCTCAGTGGTTGCTGGAATCACAAGCTCTTTGGGTCCCTCACACTCTCAGTTATAAATCTTCCTCTTTAGGCCCAGGAGCCTGGTTTAAAATCCAAGGAGCTTAGAAATGTTACCTTAATGCTGTTCCCTCAACAATGCTGAGATGAAAATGAACTTGCTTACCCTGTTTATTACAAGCCGTATTCTGAAGTCTTCACTTACCTCTGGCAATCATATAATTGAACCAATTTCTGTGAACGTTTATTATTTAGCCCTACATTCAGAGCTGGTGAGAGACAGAATTTGAAATATATCAGATGCTCGACAGCCATAAAATAAATACTCTACTAAAAAAAAAAAAAAATCTTAGTCCGTGCCAAAAGTTTTGAGGTTCTGTGTAGTAATTGCAATTCAGACTGATTAAAGCACATAGAAAGGACAATAATGTGCAAGTTATTTCTATTTCACCTAGAAAACACCTGCTTTTTATAATTAAAATAATAGTATGGAGAAGCATGCTAATTTTGCCCTGTTGTTATCACATTATATACCCAGGGAAGGACACTTGTGCAATGGGATGTCTGTATATTCACACTGTTAAAGATTGCAGCTGGAAGTATCAATAGATGGCATAGGTCCTTCCACAGGAACTGGAATTTCATCTGTGGCTGCATGAAACCTCAGCTTTATGCATTAGAATTTCTAATTGCTTAAAAAGAGGGAGGAAAAAAACCCAGTTTATCTACTGAGCCATTTCTACTTTTTTGATATGTTGGCTAATGTTGCTAATTTAATTGAATGATGGAAAATATGTAATCTCAAAGAGAATTTTAATAAAACAATAGTAGAAAAAATCTGTGTCTTTTTAAGAAAGATACCCTTGATTCTTTTTGGAAAAATATATTGTTCTGTTTAAGCTGCTAAATAATCTAATAAATTTCTAATATCATAAAATTTAACTTTCAATGAAAAAACATGTATAACCTATTTTAGTGCTATCTTTTAAACTCAGAAATCACCTGGGTAAAAATGCGTGTAAAGCTGCTAAGACATACATATAAAGTTTATTTCTAATTTTTTCCTTCAAAAATTTGAGGTCTTGTTTGTCTACAAGCCAGATAATAGAAAATACTCTATTTCTTCAAATCTCTCAAGACTTCAAGGGGGAAAAGTGACAGGAATTCCCAAGAAGTCACCTTAAGCGACAGAAATATACTAATATGATAATCTCCACTGTTAACCTCCATGTTCGTACCAGTTCTATTTCTACGATAAGAAAATGATAGCATTGGTTTTCTGATAACGATCAGGTAACAAGATCTAGTTTGATGTTCAAAATTACTGATAACTAGCAGGATGCTTTTAATATTTTTATTTTCTTATCCTTTAACACTTTTTTTTTTTTTCTTAAATTTCTTTGCACATAGTAAGAGCTTACATGTTTCCGAAAAGTTTAATTTTAGTTTAAGGAGCTGAGGCAGAACAGTTGACTCATCAGTGACTGTAATCATTGATTCCTGCATTAATAAAGTCAGAATGCAAGATGTCACTGAACCAGCTTTCTTGTTCATGCATGTTAGTCATCAGCCTAGCAATGATAATAGCAATAGAAAAATCTGATGGATAATAATAATAATAATAGTAAAATCATTAAGTGGCTATGGCTCCAAAGTCAGCATCAGAATGTGAATCCTGCGCTGAAGAAACCTCCTATATAAAGGTGCTATAAACTAGTGGCTGTACACACAACCTATTACCATGAAGAACCACATAACCATGAAGTGGAATGATTGTATTTGACTTTCAGGCTCCTATACCAAATGAATGCAATGCTAAGGGGTGAAACAACATTTGTGACTCAGCACCAGCCCTGTTCATGAGTACAATACTTAAATCCCACTGAAGTGGCTTTCTTTCACAGTGTAGAATCTATCAACAGCAAATGACTGGAAACTAAATTTCCTAGTAACTTGCTCTTTTATGCACTATTTTCGATGTGTAGACATTCATGAGTCAGAATGATTTAGCTATTCATATTGCCAGCAGTTTACATGCTATTTGCAAGGAAGTAGATGATTGTAACAAGCTGCAAAGCATCAAAGAACCGTTCCCAAGTATATTACTTCTATCTCTATTTACTTTTACACGTCAGGTATTTCAGTGATTAGAAAGTTCCATTTCAAGAAAGCATCTGAAAATCCCAAGATGTGTTCTGTGAAATTTTCATGAGTTAGAGCTTGTGGGTAGTTTGTTGCTTAGGAAGAAACTTATATAACTACAATCCATGTCACCAATAAGCTGTTATTATATATTATAATATTATATATTAGCTCCAAAATACTAATTAATTTTGTCTTCATCCCATTTTTATTTTGCTATAAGAATATTGGCTCAGTAATATACCACTTTCAAAAGTATAACCATTACTTATTTTCAAGAAAGACCTATGAAATAAATATGCAGTAGAGAAACTAGCCTTTTTTTAGGAGAAAAATTCATAATCAAATTAAATTCATTCATCATTTACAAATACTAAATGGCTACTTAAGTTTAAAAAATATAAGGAAAAGACGAAATCAATTTTGAATCGGTGAGGTACTTTTGTTGCATTTAAACAGATGAAGGCAGACACAATAACAGAGAGACAGAATACTAACAGTGAGATTTAAAAGTATACTTATAAATTGCACATAATAATAAAACATAAATTTCATGTTTTATGGTTTTTTTTCTCAATTTGAGCATTAGTTATGTGTGGAATACATTTCTTATGGTTAAAATCCATTGCTAGGTACTTTTATGGCAATAAGAACACCTGAATGGGGAACTTACGACCAAAGAAATAAGTAAACCTTTAATTTCAGCCTGAGTTGAACTGGAATTCATGGTATCAATCATAGGCATTCTCATTCATAGAATGAGAATGTCATGTCAATAAAGACTGAGAACTATGTAGGATAATGAGATTAAAATTAAATATGTGCCTAATTTTAGCTTTGTTACACAACACATGAAATCCAAATGCCTGATGTCTCTATCTGAAAGAAATCAGACTATGGACCAATAACCAGCACTGTCCATTTTAGGTATATTTCTGGAGAACAAAACAAATCTAGAGAGAGTTTTAAGGTCAGCTGAAGATGAAACAGCATAGCTTCTGTAAGTGGGCCATCCAAAACTGATTCTTTTTGTGTCATTTACAGAAAGAAACTGTTCTACAACTGGACAAGGTCATACCTTATGGATGGATCTATGACCAGCTGTTTTAGACTCAAGAAGCTATTCTTTTTAAGGACTGCAGAAGTCAGACTCAAATTTTACCAAAACCTTGGTAGATGAGTATGTACACAATTTCATAAAGGGGAAGGACAAAGAGACCTTGATAATTTGGCAACCTTACAAAGGTAATATTTGTGAAATTTCTATATATATAAAAGCTCCTATAAAGACAGATTTCCCTAAGAATTATATGCTTTCAAAGAGATTTTATTTTTTATCTGCTGCATGAATGTTCTATTCTTTGTATCCTATAGCACATGAATAATTGTTCATTAATAACAGGCTAGAAGAACAAAATGTAACCGAGAAGTCCTCTTGTTATGCAGTGTCTAAAAATTATATTTAATGTAGAAATCATTCTGCTGGCAGCTAAAAAGAGGCATTATCTCTAAGTGCCTGAAAGCTCTAATAATAAGAGGACACCAGGTGAGTACTGTACAAGCTGGAAAAAAAGATGGACCCTGACAATAAAACTTCAAGTATAAATTTAAGGTGAGAAGCAGAAACAACAAATCTTAAGGAAAAGAAAACAAACAAAAGAAATAAACAGTCGATAACTGTTCTTGTAAAGGGTCTTGAGAAAGAGGTCTTGATACAGCAGGAATATGTCTTACTTACTGTTAGTCACAAGAGTATACCCTTTCTATCAAAAGAGATGAACCATCACAGCAGCTGCTCTGTATTAAGGAAAGTTTCATGTGAATAGACATAAACCATCCTTAAATGTACTTGTTGGAGGCATAAGTAAAAGATATGATTCAGAAGACTGATATATAAGCAGTTAAAACACATATGTGGGCTAAAGAAGTTATAATTAACATTGACTTTTATCCAATCTTTAGCTATTTTAGCTATTTTAGGAGAGCATAAGCCAAAGCTAGTAGATAACTTATATGAATGAAACATCATAGTAGCACCATTGCGATGTACTGATGTTAAGTTTTAATGGTAGCAACATAAACCAGGTGAATCCAGATGAATCACCAACTGAAATTACTGAAAATAAGCTTAAAAACAAGAGAGGTAAAAGGCTAAATAATCTGATATTATTCTGATTTTAACAAGAATGAGGCTAAGAGAATTTTCAAATAACAAAGCATAAAGTCAGACTTTCATTATAACAAAAATCTAAACTCATTATTTTGAGATCCTCATAATCTTCGTTGTGCAAATAAACTCCAGGAAAGCATCTGTAAATTACCTGCCCTGTATTTTTTGCATGTCTTCCACAAACTTACCAGTAAAGAGTTGCCTGTGATGATAATTTGCAGGTTTTGTTTCTTTTTGTCTGTTTTTCAGCCTATAAATATTTCATTTCTGTTTGGAACAAACAAAAATGTTATCTTCCAAAAAGGTTGTTCTTGGACTGTCATGACTCAGATTTCTCAATCTAATTTCAGAATTTAATATGTGTTAGATCTACTTTCTTATGTTGGAACCCAAATTGAAAGTTAAACTAAGGTGTAGAAATTAAAATAAATTTTTTGGTTAGTAACATAGATTGAAACTAGATAATGGGCAATTAACTTGATGGAGGATAATACAGTATTTGTAGAGTCATGGAAAATTCATGTCTGAAACAACATTCAGCAGAAAACTCAGCACAGTGGTGAAAACTTGTTAGCAAGTAAAGAAAGCTACAATTTTCAACAGATTGGAGTTTGTAATTGATGTAATTTTTTAACCTACATATGGTTTATTTATCTGATTTTGGGGCAGAAGGTGTATTCAGATCAGTTCTGATCTGGGAGCCCTGTTATTCTAGTGTTGTTGAATGTTAGGTACTGCAGTTTCCAATGAGATGCTAACTGGGTGCTTTTTTTGGCTTATATAAATCTTAACCATATGTGAACATAATAACGAAAGTGGGTAGACTTTACATATGGAAGAGATTGGCATTTCATATACCTCACATATACTTACTCAATGAATTTCACCATATGAAAATTCAATGCAGAACCAACTATAGTGTTTGCATTTTACAGCACAAAATCTGTTTCTCCTAAGATATTTTCAATTGAAAATATAATCTTTAAGACTCACACACCTATGACATATAAAACTAATTGCAGCTAGGATGAGATTCAGGCAGGTAAGTTCTCAAATGAAGCATAAGCTAAAACACAGAAATAAGCACACTTGTTCTCCTTCACTGGTATATTTAACAACAATAATCTTAATTTACAGGAGATTTTTCTAACAGAGATCATTCCTTGTTAAATTTCAGACATTTGTTCTAGACATAGTTGCTGTCAACAGAAGGTAAAGAAAGAGAGAAAGAAAGAGGGTTTAATTAGCATAATCTAAACTTTTTGTAGTAGCCTCCATTGAGAAGGTTTGTCGCTGCTCCAACTAGTTTAGATTAGAACTTCTGGTTATATAACTAGGTTTTCCTCTACTAATTCCTCATCGCACAAAAGTAAAATTACAGAAAAATTTACATAATAGAGGAAGATGTTAAATGCGTTTTAGGCTCATTCCAGACCCATTTTTATATACCAATTGTAGAGATACATTAGCAATAATGATTAATAAATTGGATAGCCATATTTCTACTCCATACCATCATAACTGTAGAAAAGTTAAATTTTATAGAATGAAGACTTTTTGTAGAAGTTCATGTTTTTACTCTGGATGTAAATTTCTCTCTTACCTCCCAGGTTAGATTTACTTCACCTAACTTGGCATCTACTGTGTCGATATCCACCCTAGAGCTAGATATTGAGGTTACTTTTGTAATCACTACAGAGCAACAGATTCCTCTAATGCAATTCATTCCACCCTGAGACAAAAAATGTGCCTCTTTCTCTTCATTAAAGGTCTTCAGGTAGCTAAGACAGATGAAGAACATGTGAAAATGGTATGTACTTTTCACATGCTTTGCATATACTTTTCTATCTGAACGTGCCCAGGCTACAGTGGAAGATTGGACTTGTGTTTCTTGCAGTCTGTGCAGGCTAGCTGAAATCCTGAATATATTGCTGACAGGTGGGAAACAAAACAGCTGTACTGAAAATTATATTTTTTCTCCAACAGAAACATGACATTATATTTGTTTAATTTATTTGATATTAAGGAAATAATTTAAATGGTGAGATAATATTTAAAACATTGCAATAAATGTCAGTTTTGCATCTTAAAATTAGAGTATTCCCCTAGTGCTAGTGACCCTAAGAACTTCAATGACTGAGTGAGAATCAGGAACCTGGTTCCATAAAGACATGGATTCATATTTGTATATGTCAACTTTTAACAACCTTATTTACTCAATACTATTTATAATACCTGATAATAAACAGCATAAATAAACAGTAAATATTTCCAAGCAAGAGAGAAAGAAGGGGGAAAAATAAAATGTTTATAAAATGTTTTAAGTCAGATGAAATAACATTCTTGCAGGCCTGAGTGCATTTCCATCATGGTATTTATTTATTTGAAGGTTAATGCATAAATATATAAAGCTAAAAAGCTTTAGGCATCCAGAATATGCTTAAACAAAACAAACCAAAACAAACAGTGTAGCTTACAGTAAGTTTAATATATGAGGTGGAAGTGCTGTGAAATACAGGAATCAAATTCTCCTTGCTTGGGGCAATGCAGATCTCTTTTCCTTTGGCTTAAATGGGCACTAGTTGGAATCTAGCTTAGAGTGAGGAGTATACACCTTAAAAAGTCTTCTTTAAAGTTATTTATGAAATACTGTCAGTTTTCTGCTTTAAAGGTTACTGATGAAGTATTATTTTCCATTATGATGAAACATGATGCTCGTCTGTATTATGACTTTTCCAATTTTATTGCATAGATACAGAATGATCTGTACATTTATATATAACTTAGTCATATTCTGAAAAAAAAGGCTGAGAAAATGAGAAACTGCTCAGTGTAATTTTTTCTTTTTTTTTGTCTTTTATGGTAACAAGTCAATATTGCAGAAATAAGACTAAGATAGCACGTATATTTTTTACTACTTCTACTGCATACAGTAGTCTACAAAAATATTTATTCCAAACTTTGGCTGTGGAAGTACAAATACCTCTGAAAATAACAAAACCTAAAATCTGGTTATATCCATCAGTATTTTTCATTCAAAAACATATTTCTTCCAGTAGATCAACATTTCCTCTGAGCTACTTTTCCTCTCTCTGCTTCCTCTTGCTGTGATGAATGTGTTCAGCTAACCTGTTCTCTATTTACTTGTGCACTGACTCTTTGTAAGAATGCCCTGATGCTGTTTCAGCGAGCAGGTTTGAAAATAATTAATTGCAAACATCAGAGCAGATGAACTAAAATATCTAATTAAGTCTCTGAAATATCAAAGAATAAGTGTCTGGGTGTCCTAGGAGGTTGATTCAGAGGTTAATAATCAACCAAACATTGCCAGCGATCGCTCTTCTATACTAAAGCCAACTGACTTGCTTTGGTTGGACATACCAAACTTTTGAAATCTCTATTTGCTTCCAAAACAGACAACAGGACAGAGAGGTGGAATAGTCACATCCTTTTCTGTGCAAACTATCCAGACATCCTGTGAGTAATTTGGGAGAAGATGAAGTGGCCTAAGCCAAAACAATACAGGGCATAGATCTAACATATAAATGGTAGAGATGATCAATTATCTCTGCACCAGAAGTGTTTGTGATTTGATATTCTAAGACATATTTGCTCATATGCTCATATTGCCCAAACCCAACCTGTCCCATTAATGGAGATGACAGTGCCACTGAAGGAATTCAAAATTTAAAACCCCCAGAAAAATGTTATTACATTTGCTATTGTCTGTGTAAGAAGCACTTAGTGATTCAATGCTTCCACACATTGCTGCTGATAGGCAAAACATAAGCAGATGTTGTGCCTATGCACGTTGCTTGGTTTTGTGTTCACAGAAGGCAAAACTCTGATGCTGGGGCAAAATGATTCTGTTGTCCACCTTGCTGCAGTGGGGCAAGTATAAGGTAGAATGAAAAATTCATGAGCTCAGAGACAGAAAGCATAATCAAGAGAAAGTAAATTTGGTAGCTGTTGGGAAATATTAGACATGGTGGATTTTGGTGGAGGGTTTTTTTTTTTCCTTTTGCTTTTGAGGTTTTGGGGTTTTTTTTTACTGATCAGCTTTCTATAAAAAGGAGAAGCAATTCAGATGAAATTTAGCATCTAAAAAAATGTGTCAGTTTCAACAAAACTTTTTGACAAAACTTCAGTATGGGAAGAGTCTAAATATTTTGCATCGGGAAAAGGAAACATTTTGATAGAAATGTTTGTGTTTTATTTTTACAGTGAAAAGAAAATAGAGAAGAAACATATGTATGCATTTGACATAAAAGCGAAGACTGTATGAGCAAAGATGCAATTTTTATTGCATTTGAGGAAAAATGAGGAAATTATGGGAGAAACTAAAAAAGAAGGGAATAAATTATAAAAAAAAGATGTGATGAGAGTGTAGAGGACATGAACATCCATGCCCCCGGACTATTTTAGGCCTTGGTTGTAAGGCGACATCGATCAGATTTCCTCATGTGTGTGAAAATATGTATGCAAAAAGTCCTTGTAGATTATTTTTTTTATGTTTGCTGGATTGAATTTTCAGTGCAGCCAAGTGTCAGAATTGTTGGGCATCATTGGTAGCCATCTGAACGGATGTTTCTTGATACAGAACTACAAGTACCTAAGTGAAAATTTAATTTTGCTTAGATCTACTTAGCAAGAACTGAGCACATGGGCTTCTAAACCCTTTAAAATTGTTAAATTTGTATTTGCTAAACTTGAAAATTTGTCCTATGGCATTTTTTTTATAAGATTCACAGTTTGTAACTGCATATTACAGCATTCTAAGTGATTTTGCCTTTTGATAGCACCTTGGTGATTTTCAAGTAAACAGGTATATGCTGGTTTCTCTTCTCTGTAAATGAGCTTTACAGATCAACATTCAAATTAAACATCACAGCAAACAGAGGCCATTCTATCGAGAGGCAGCCAATGACTACTCATATAAATCCTATTTTTTAGTGGGAATATCGTTATAAAGCAGCACACTTACACACTTACCTCTTGTAGAGAACATCCGGAATGTTAAAACTATTCTTTTCACCCCTTGGTCATCTGCTGAAATCCTCACACTTCTTCCAGGATGAAGAATGTCTCATCTTTGTGATGTTCATTTCCTTCAGAACATGGCTACACAAATATCAGACTTACAAAGACATTAGAGAAGCAAAAGCAATGGGTAAGGAAGAAATTAACACATTCATCAACAAAAGCTTTGATTTACTTGTGGCAGCAAGTAAAGTTTCTCTATATATAGTGTGATATAATTATGATATAAAATATTTATATATGGTATATATATATCTATTACTAAATCTTACTGAATTCTATTTTACGTAGAATATGAACATTTCATTGCTATATCAGACTTTAAACCGTTTGATCATTGCACTGGCAGATACTAAAGTCCATTTGTCCAGAGCCATTCATCCAGAGGTACTTCACCTGTTGAACTAGGAATTTGTATCTGAATTCCAGCTGAATTACAAATATGTTATTTTGAGGTTTTGGAACAAGATTCCACCATTTACTCTGATATTAACATTTAAGTCTTCAGTCTTTACCGAAGTGCTTTGGTTTGTTACATATGTGACTGGTACTTGATAACCAAGCCAATAATTTTTTTTTTTATAATCCCGCTGTCTTTTGTGTTTTTAGAGTTCATATCTGGTCTTATTCACTTTCTTTTTAATTGTGCCATTTCCAATTTATCTATGTTTAAAATACCTGCTTGCCTTCTTTTTAAAACACACTATGTCAATGAAATCTAGAAACAGAAGTTCAGTTAAGTTAAATGTTGAAGTTCATATCCTGGGAGTAAAGAAAGGACATCATTAACGAATTACTTGCCTTTCTTCTCTTTCATTTGGAAAGCCTAATGAAAAGCAAGTATGGTAGAAAGAGCTGATGAGTGTCATCAGCACAGGGAGGCTAAAAGACTGCTGGATGAAGGTACAGAGCTCTTTCTGTAAGTTCGTGATATTTGGAAGCCCAGTGTAAGTTTCCGAACAGGTACCTTAGCCACTGAATCTCCTTCCTTATGGCAGAAGCCTTAATGACAGATTTTGCTGTTTCTGGTTGACAACACGGCTTTCCAGCCACTCTGAGCAGTCCTGTCAAGCACTCAGCAGTGTGATCACCTTAGGCTGAAACTGTTTCAAATATCACAAGCTTAGAGCTGAGTAACTTCTGTTTGTGGTTTTGTTTTAGACATGCCTTCCCTCACTGATGCAGGAGGGG